>JBAMHV010000025.1:11271763-11292327 GCA_037177535.1 Pseudomugil gertrudae
TATATATATATATAAAATAAGACACTCATATTGAAATATAATGCTTCTGCATTTCTTTAAATGGTTTAAAGCCAGATAAAACAGAATGAAAACAGAATGAAACATTATTTATTTGACTGTTTGCTTATTTTATGTTTGTGTGTACATAATGGGCAGGACACTTGTCTGCATGCTTAAAATCTTTTATAGTTAAACTTAATACTTTTTTCCTTTTTTAAATTTTCTGCTATTTTCTGCTAAATCCTGCTGCAGGTTTCCATTTTTCCTCCTCTGCCCTGCATGTTTTAGAGGCAACCCTACTTTAACACATCAAATAAAATGAATGCCTCTGAACAAGCTTCTAAAAGACTTATGAGAAATCTGAAATAGGCGTGTTGAAGTAAAAACACATCTAAGAAATGGGTGGTTGTACTTAAGGACCAGGATTGGGAACCACTGCTCCAACTCACACAGTTTCCTACCCAACAGGCCAAAAACAAAACTCACTCTGGCATCTTTTCCTTTTTCTTTATGAGCAAGTGCCACAGGGAGGCTACATCGCTAGGCAACATGATAACATACACACCAGCTGTTCTCAAGCATTTTTCAACAGCAAAACAAATTCAGGACTTCTCTATACAGGCAGTTAGATTTTTGGCATATCACAGTTGTTTAGAGGAGCATGGTGTGTTGCTTTTCATGGCTTATCTTGTAAGTCAAGCCTCAGAAATCTTGGAGTAATCTTTAGGACATGTCATTACAGCAACATTCAAAGCAGCTCACTCGAAACAGGAAAATCTCTAAACTGAGAACAATGGTATCTAAAGTTGAGCTGGAAATGATTATCCATGCCTTTGTGTTATCTCGTTTAGACTATTGTAACAGTTTATTTTCTTGTGTAAACATAAAGAGCTGTCTCGTCTGCAGCAGGTCCAAAATTCTGCTGCACAGTTGCTGTCTCGGTCCAACAGAAGGGCTCATATCACACCCATTCTGAAAGCTTTCCATTGGCTCCCTGTCTCTTTTTGTATTAATTTCAAAATCCTGGTGCTCACTTTTAGAGCCTTGCATAGCCCCTTCTTACATGAGAGACTTGTTATGTCCGTATACCTCCTCTCGTAGGCTGAGATCGTTGGATCAAAACTTACTCACGGTCCCTCGTTCTCGTTTTAGGACTCGAGGAGACCGATCTTTTCAGGTTGTTGCGCCGAGGCTCTGGAATGATCTTCCACCCTCCTTACGTTCGCTAATCTGTGTCAGTATATTTAAGAGTAAACTTAAGACTTTCTTGTTCCTGCAGGCATACTCTGCTCAGTAGATTATGTGTATTGTGACCATCATATATTTATGGCTATTTTGTTGTACACTGTTTTTTTTTTTATTGTATCTTTTTATGTATTTTTTTTACTCTTTTATGTAAAGCACTTTGTGACTTCTTTGGCTGTGAAAGGTGCTATATAAATAAATTTTACTTACTTACTTTTGTAAATTCTAATCTGAAGCATTTTAGTGTGTGTGTCACAGTTTGTGTTAGGTTGGTTTGGTTTTGGTATTGTTCCTGTTTTGGTTTCATGTGTTTCTGTCTTGCTTCCTTCTTATTTTCTGTTGATTGGTTAGCTTATCCATTCCACCTGTGTCTTGTTTTGTTCTGATTTATTTATACTCCCTTCGGTTTCCTTGCTGGTTCATTAGTCTACTTTAGTCTCTATTAGCCTTTATTCTGTTGGTGTTAGTTGTGTATTAAAATACCACATTATTCTGCATCCCTCCTGCTTGTGTCTGGGTCAGGGGAGCCCAAATCCGGTCCTCAAGATCTACTATCCAGCAACTTTTAGATGCATCTCTTGTCCAACACAGCTGGATCCAATAAATGGCTCATTAGCAGACCTCTGTAGGGCTGGATGACACGCAGCAGTGGAAACTCAACTATTTAATTCAGGTGTGTTCAGAAAGGGTTGCATGGAAAAGTTGCAGGATGGTAGATCTCGAGGACCGGACTTGAGCACTCCTGGTCTGGGTCCTCATCTTACTACACCTCTATATGACAGTGGGGGGGGGGACTTGCTGTAGTTTAGCTAATAAAGCTTAATGTTCACATCATCTCTGCACTGCCTCTAGCATTAAACCACTTGTTGCACACCCTCCACTGTATGAAATAGATATGATCTGTAGGATACAGTGGTTTTTAGTGGACACTCTGGGGTAGAAAGTTGTTGGTCCAGCACTAATTAAAAAAATTACAAGATAAGCAGGACATTCTCTCGAGGTGTAGCAGTAGACGGTATACAGACTCTGGTCGTGCATTTGCCAGTGACCTATATTAACCTCTCTATTCCTCAGATCACTCCTTTCCCTTTTTTTTTTCCTCACCAGCCTTTTCTACCCTCTCCCTGTCATCTCCTTGGTTTGGTTTCCTTTTAGTCTGCATATGACAAATAGTGGCTCATTGTGCAAATATGGTTCTTTTCCTTTTTTTCAAATAACTTTATCCTTTATCTTTAGCCAAACACATATGCAGGAATGCAGTATGTTTTACAGTCACACGCTGTAGCTCTCAAGCACTTTTCTCTGTATCAGTTACCATCCAATATATCAGCTTGTCAGGAAGATTAATATCATTTGCTTTGTGAAATGTGCAGCTGCACAGTATGCACTGCTGTAAGGTTCTTCATAATGACAGAGCTGACTTGAAATTATTTCTTCCAAACTTTAATCGACTGCTCAATAAGCATCTGCTGCAGGGAGATGAAAAATTCACAAAAATTATGCTTTTATATGCCCATTCAGAAAGTATGCTGTGACCCAAGATTGATGTACTTGCATAGGTGATGCTTCTGCTGCATATACAATGGTGCATTCATGTGCTCTCTGTGGGCTTGCTAGCACAAAGTCTGTCAAAATTGAAAGCTATTAAATCAACAATACTGGTTATGATGGGTTTGCACGATGGAACAGTTGCTAAGCACTGTGGTCCCACAGCAAGAAGGTTGCTGGTTTGAGCCTTGGCTGGGAGGGGTGTCAAACAAGGGTCTTTCTGTGTGGAGTTTTTCCTTTGTTTGCATGGGTTCTCTCCAGGTGCACCAATTTTCTCCCACTGTCCAAAGACATGCATTCTCTATAGGAATGAATGTGAGTGTGAATGGTTGTCTCTCCGTGATGAAGTTGCAACCTGTCCAGATACCCTGCCTCTTGAACGAATGATTGCTGGGATAGGCTCCAGCTTCCCTGCGACCTTGAATAAGCAGGTTAAGAAAATGACTGACTGAGTTGTTGTGTTAATGTACTGATTCTGCATCTTCCTCCATTCATCCATTTTCTACTGTTTTCCCTGAACGGGGTCAGCTGGGACCCAATTCCAGCTGACATCGGGCGAGAGGCGGGGTACACCCTGGACAGGTCGCCAGTCTATCACAGGACCTAATTCGTTTTATTTAGGGGGCTTGATCTATGTGAAACTGCACATTAGTCAAATTCTAAAAATGTAAATTCTGCTTATTGTTTGTGGATTCCTCTTTCAGTGGAATTGGGAAATGAAACTTAGTCTTTTTTTCTCATTCTGGGTTTTTTTTGGTATTTTTTCCCTCGGTTTTCCACACGTCTCACCTCTGGTCTCCTCACCACTGTGCAGTCTCTGGGAAGAGAAGCAGCATCTGGAGAAAGAAAATGACATTCAAACTAAACCTCCTGTAAGTTCATTGTTGCACCATTCAGGTCATTTCCAGAGATACGGATTACAGCAAAAACTTTGTTAAAGGAAAATGAGTTTTACTTTAAGCCTTTATTCAGACTTAATCCTTCATATCACTGTGAAGAATATTGAGCTAAAATTCGTATCTTTAATCTGATGTGTGACTTTAGACTTTATTATTAAGGAAAGAGCAGTGTTCAAGTTGCCAAAATAAGCAAAAGATTGTTTTATCATTTGGGTTTTTTATTTATTTACTTCCAAGTGGAACAAAAAAAACCTCATTAACTGGCAGATCACATTATACTCAGGGCATATTAACTAATTTAATCTCGGAGAATTCCATCACGATGCAGTGTAGCATTTCCAATCCTTGCAAAGCTGCACTACATTAGCTTTTGCTAAAGAAAATCTGATTAGAAATTCAAGAATGAACCTTAGAACCCTTAGGTTAGTCCCAGAAAGCATTGCTATGCAAACCTCTCATCATTAGACTCAAATAAATATGTTTATGCAGCCAAAGGCAACAGAAGTTTTCATTTTGAACTATAGAAACCTCTTGAATTGATTCAGGGACTTAAACATTAATGACTTAAATAAATGCCTTCCCGACTACTTCTGTATAATTGAGTGCAACTTCAGATTATTTCACAAGCAGACTGATGTCCACAGATTAAAGAGCTCACAGATGTCAGTTGCAATTTTTAAGAGCAAAAATATTTTTTATCAGTCAGAATTTGAGGACTCCATATGGAAAACTACAGACAGACAAGGAAGTTTGCATTATTGCCATTCATGTTGCACATATGCACATATGTCATGTAATTATTTCATGCATTACTAATATTTTTGGTGTACATTGAGAAAAATCTTTCAGTATTTGGTCAATATTCTGTATAAGATAGCAAACTCGTGTCCTTTGTAGATATAATCCAATAGTTTTGTGTGTTCAAAAAGTGTTTGTGCAGAAATGGAAAGCAATATCACACCAACTTATTTCAGTACAACTACATGAACATGACTGTGGTGGGTCCTCTAGGAACTGGAGAGCCAGACAAAGGCATTACAGTACAGATATGAAGATCTGAGGAAAGAAGTGGCCGAGAGACAACTGAATGTCAGGTAATCCGTCATGTAGTTATAACTTGAAAGTGGTGTGGTGGTGTGTCATCATCTCAAAGCAAAAACATTTCAGGCATCAATCTGCTGGAAGGTCTCTTTCCAAGTTTAGCATATTTTTTCTAAGCCTATAGGTTAACTTCTGCAGTAAGAAAAACTGTTGGGGGTATTTTAGGGGTCTATGGTATGTAGAAGTACATGTTAGCCAGTTCCCTCCTGTAATAATGGATATAAATAATGCTTGTATTACCTAGTTAGTGTTTTGTTTATTGATTTTATTATTATTTTGTGGGCTAACATTGTATTTTTCTTTATCTTTTTTTTTGGCTTTAGTTTGTTAGGAAGAACTGTAGCAGATTTTTAAAGAGCTTTTTAAGAAATTTGTTCCAAAGATTTTTGTATATTTGTGTTTTGCTTTCAAAGAGGCCTGATGGAGGATGTGGAAGAACATGAAGCACAGATATTGAAAGAACAAGAAGAGCTGCAAGACAAAAAAGAGCTCATAGAACTAAAAGAGGTCTGTGTGTGTGTGTGTGTGTGTGTGTGTGGCTAATAGCATTACAATATTAATAAAATAACAAATCATCTACTTTGTACATTTTTGTATCTATGTTTGTACATGATTGTTACAAGGCTGAGAAAGCCCAACTCATCAGCAGATACAACCAGCTTTCAAAGGAGAATGAAAGGAAACACTCCAAGTGGGAGTGAGTATAATTTACCAGTTTCTCATTTTTACATGTGGAGAGAGAGAAAGTCAACATTAGGATAATGGTGTCCCAGTCAGACTGCTGTGGCAAGACAAAAAGAAGAGCAACTTGATGCAGGATCACTTTTTCTACACTGTGAACCTATATTTATTGTTAAGACCTCATTTTTGTATGTTAATTTTTTTTGCATAATTAGTGAAACTGGGGTGATCTTTGCAAAACTTTTCCCCCTTTTTATTTCAAAACACATTGTTTTCTTTATTCATTTGTTCAGATTCCTTGTTGCAAACTGTCTTCCCAGTGCTTAACCTTTAATGAGCATTTTTAATTTAGCATTTTTGTAGGGAAGAATATTATGACCCAAGCAAAAGCTCAAACATGGGTTCATGATTTGTTTCATCACCCAAATAAGTAAAAAATTCAAAAGTCTTGATGTTCATAATTCAAGTCATCCAGATCTCACCCACCTTATAAGCATTGGTAAAGATGCAGTCGTATATTGCATCAGGCTTCTCTGTGTTTAGAGACATTTTAATGCTGTGTTTTAAGCTTTAGTTATTAATACTTGAATTTAGGTGAAGCTGCAGGCTGACTCACTTGTGGTTTCACAGCAACTCCTTTTTATGTTTATTTTATATCAATATTTGGCTTGTAAGTAATGCAGTCTGTATGAGTCTTATGAGCAATAACTTGTAATTTCCAATTCACAAAGCCCAGGGATTATGAGGGATGCATGTAAATGATGGATGTGCATGCTGTTATTTCATTAGATATGCACTTTTGGGAGATTTTATTTCTATCCTTATTTATACACAAATCCATTCTTTTCATTTGTAAATTTTTCTCAAACCTCCTCAAATAAACAGAGCTGCAGTGAAGAAGATGGAGGCACTAAATATGGAGATTTCACAGATAGAGAAACAAGTGAAGATAGGGGATGAGCATAACCAGTCCCTCAGGATGATGAGGGAGGAAATGGTGCAAGGCTTGGAGCGTGTGAAGACCCAAGTGGAGGCTTGTCAGAACGATCGTAGACGGCTACTGAAAGAGCAGAACTTCAGGAGGGAGGAGCAAAATGAAGTCATGGGGCAAAGGTGCCAAGTTTTTCCTTAGTTCAAAAATTCAAAAGAGGCTGAATAAAGTTTATGTTGCATCATAGCAACCGAGGCAGAGTCTGTTCCATCTCATTGTATTTTTTCCCATCAGGAGAGGCATTTTGGAAATGAGATTGCAGAGCATCAAGAGTGACCACAAGCATCTGTATGAGAGCAAATCTGTGCAGCTCAGGGAGAGAAACAGGTATGAAGTGTCTGAGACAACACCCCTCCCACATGGACATATTCATTTAAAACCTTTACAGTCCCTCTGTGAATGTTTAGAACAAAGTTTAGTTTAATTTTAGTCTCAAATTTAAGTTCTAAAGCCAAACAAGCTCCTTTCTCTTCATATCGGTTTAGATTTAATGCTTTAGTCTTTTTTAATGTTATTTATGAGCAAGTATAAAGTCTGCAAAGTTAAAGATCTAAACTTAAAGTTCCTTTCTTCCACCAGCCATGTATTCAAATAAATAACTAGTTTATTTTTGTGGTATTTTTCCATAATATGTTAAAAGTTTTAAGCCAAAAGGGGCTATTTTACCCCAATCAGAACAGAATTTTTCAGAATGGTTGAACAGATACAAACAAGATGGACAGGAGTTGACAAAAGGCTCAGTTGTTTTATTTTACATATGTAAAACATAGGTTTTGTTTCACACATTTACATATGTACATAATATATTGTAGTAGAATTAAAAATGAAGATATAATCTTGTCAATGGGTCTTTCAAAATCAGCTTTTTTTCATAAAAAAATAGAATTTGTAGCTTTATTTATAAGTGTTTGCTAATAGGCTTTAACGACAGATAAAAAAAACATTTCTTACTCTGCTGTCATGCAAACATGGCTGCAAACCTTTCTGTTTGAGAGGCTTCTAGGCTCAGCACTGTATAGCTGCAGGGGAAAAAGAATCTTTATGGTGATGGTGATAAATATTTGAAAAGTATTTTTGTTTCTCCTCAGGCAGATGCAGGCCATGAAAAGGATGGAGCAGGCACTGACCATTGCCACTGAGCATCTGGTACACACGCAATCCCTCTACAGCAAGCTGCAGGGACAGGTGATTTGTGAAATAATGAAACATCTGCTGGTCTTGTAGTTCGAAGCACCTGGAAATATTTGGAGCTTCTGTTTTAGTTCACGTAATATGTTTGCATTTTATTTTATTACTATTGTTAGTTACAGGTTAGAAAATGTTCCCACTGTCAGCACATTGCACAAAAAATTGTTATTTATTACACCATGTGGTACTTTTTATTCTGGATCTTCCTGCCATTTCCCTGACATGTACAGTTTTAAAGAGAAAAAAGAAAAAGAAAAGAGAACTCGTTGGAAATGTATCAGCACATCTCGTAAGCAATTAAAAATATGGAAGGAAATCACAATGACGCATTAGGGAAGCTGCACTCTGAGGAAATGATGCAAATAAAACTGTTGCACAGTATAATTCATTCAGCAATGGCTCTCACGCAAACAGTTACTCATAAATTTGACTCAGACCACTGTTTCGAGGAGTCTGTGGGTTCACAGAAATGCATCAACGTTTAATTGAATTGCTTTGCGATTGATGGGTTTAAATTTTTTTATGCTATTGTGTTTTACATTTTAAATTGCATTACAGCTGATGTTTATTAAATGCTTTTTGTGGGTAAAATAAAATAATTATTTAGAAACTTGAGCTTAGTGTCCGTTTCCAAATGCATCAGCATCAAAGAGGCCTCAGGGACACTGATTTATAGGGTTGGTTTTAAAATGGGTTTGAATATGCAATGACTGAATTGGATGTAATGTAGGGTTAGATTTGCACTATATCCGCATGGTATTCACTTCTTTACCACAGATTCTATGGCTCTTTGCTACAATGCTAGACCAACTTAAATAGATGGCAGTTCTCGCAGCAAGATGAAAATTTGAACAGACTCTGTTGTGAATATTCAGCTAGATGCTGTTCCCACAAGAGAGCTCAGTATCCAGCGAAGAATGAAACTTCAGAGAGAGGTGGACGCTCTCAAAGTCAGCTTTGAAAAGCAGGTGAGGAAAAATGATCAAAACAGCAAGAATGTGCTAAACTGCTTCTTAGTTTTGGTATGTCATAATCATAACTTGTCATTTACTGTTTTTCAAATGAAATTGCTTTTTTTATTTTCATGTATATTAAAATTTCTAGCATCTTTCTTGAAGTAGTGGATCAAGTAATATTCCCCATTGAATAATTTTCTTGCACAGTACCCACATAAAATATTTTAATGATCTCTTTGAGGAGAAGCCTCCATATATGCTTTGCACAGAAATGTTTCAGTATTCATCGTCTGTCTGTCTTCCTTATTATGATGGACTAGGTCTGTTTTTCTGTCCCATTATGCTGTTAGTAAACCCTCAGTTTTATCGGAATATTCATGAGGTTTTTTAACTAGAGAAATGTGTTCTCAACCAGCTATCAGCAGCTGAGGAGAGTGAGAAGAGGCAGCAGTATTTGGTGATTCAGGAGCTGCTAAGGGAGTCAAACCGGCTCAGAGTAGAACTCCATAACCTCAGATGTCTAACGCAGATCAAAGCCGAGGAAAGGGGTCAGAAGCATCGCGAATTATTGAGGACTGAGGTGCCACACCAGCCCACACAGACACATTGAAAATAGATTTTGATTTCCTCATGGCTTCTTTGTTTATTTACTTAAAATGTCAGGACAGACACTGGTTCAGTATTAAAGAAAGTGCACATAGGTGTGCTTTGAAGATTGATATTTTGTGGGCACTCGCAGGCATATGAATGCACCCACACAGAAGAACTAACACCATAGTTTTACCTTCTAATGATCTACCCACAGCAACTGAAGCAGCACATGCAGCAGGAGCTCAGAGAAAAAGAACTGATTGTCGTGGACCACAGTAAGCTCGATGCAACGCTACAGCACAGGTGCTGTTGTTTTTCTGTCTTCAGTGTGTGTGTGTGTCATGATGAAAATAATGCTACAGAGAAAACAATGTCTCACTAATTGGTCACAGTTGAGTGTCCAGATTCAGACTAATGCTTACAGCTGCAGGCGGCTCAACAACAATCTTTGGATACATTCATTAAGGTCACAGCAGCAGACTGTAATGTGATGTCGTCACACTTGACATGAAACCAGCCTTCAAAAAAAAGTATAAGCACAACAGGATAATAATTAGACATTGTTTATCTTCTTGCTGTTTGTGTATTTAATCATTTTTGTTCACTCTTCAAAAGATACATTATTTTTCAGTTGAATTAGAATGAATTGTCACACTGCATGAGTCTTCACTGATAAGTTTGTATTCACTGATCATTTCAAATCTGACACAGATATTTAGATCATAAAGACAACACTTTGGTTTGTATTCTAAAATTCAGTTTATACAAGTTAACAACAAAGTCCAAAAAATACATTTTTGTAGTTTATTTTTTCATGCAATGACTATCAAAGACACTAAATAGTTTTTTTTCTCCTTAGAATATCTCAATATTCTAAGCTGTGCAACATGATTACAGAAGAGAAAAATAAGTATGTGAATCTGAAGGAAATGGCCTCTCACACGATAACAGAGCTGATGGAGGAGATGAAAGTCCTAGAAAACGAGATGGAAATCCAACACACTATTGCCATCAACAAAGACAGGTTTGTCCAGGTGTTTGGGAGAGTGTGGGTTAACGGTTACTTCCCATTAGCATAGACATTTATAATAAGATGCTGCTAACTTGCCTGTATTTTGAAGCAAGTTTAAAAGCTCATAGTCTAAATTTCTGATTGAGATTTCTGGTATCATGAGGCTGGTTCACTTTTTATGGGGTTGTATAACCATTACATCCTTTTTCCTAAGAGAAAAGAAAAATACAAGTCAAAGAACAATTGTTGATCTTAAAGGTGACAAATGGCAGAGAGATCAGTGGGTGGAATATTAGAGACTATCCAAATTTTTAACAGGCAAAGACCGTTTTTACTGTTTTGCCTGATTTCCATGTTTGACTTTATTTATTTCTATTTTATTCCTATTGATAATTCAAACTAGAGATGTCTGATATTATCGGCAGATATCGGCATTAAAATATGATATTGAAAAATATCTATTGGTTTTTACTTTTTTAATGACAATTTTACACAGCATGTATATTATATATAAAATCCTCAAACCATATCTGTATTGGTTGATATTGGCATTGGAAAGTAAAAGTTGAACAAAATCAGTATTTCAGATGTCGGTTTAAAAGCAAATATCAAACACCCCTACTCAAAACCAATTTGCATGTGTGTTCAGTACAGACCAAAAGTTTGGACACACCTTCTCATTCAAAGAGTTTCTTCCAGATTTGGCTGCAACAAACTGCTTGCATTTCAGCATTTTAGAAAGCTGAGTTCATCTGCTGTCAACTTTTACATGAAAGTGCACACAGCATTGATTAAGCCCAAACCCTAGCTGACCCAATTTATTAAAAAAAAACTTAACAAGCTTAACCTGCTTCATATTATAGCTTAAAGTCTATTTGGAAACATTAAAAATCCAAACTGTTTGATTCTTTTCTGCCTGTCTTTTCTAGATCTCTCACAAAGGCTCATATTAAGGTCTCTAATACGTCCAAAATAAAAGAGAAACTGTGCAATGACATCTCCAAGGTCCATTCACACACACACACACACACAAACACTGGGAAAAATTCTTAGCTATATACCAGAGTCAACAATCTAACTCCAACAGATAAACTGCTTAAGATATGCTGCAAACATTAATCTGTTTCCGTTTGTGCAGAGTAGACCAACGGCAGATTTGCAGCTATTAGTTTGTTGTTTTGAGTTCGCTATAACTTTTAAACCTTGTTTTAGACAGCTGTGTAGAAAAAAGGAAGCAAACTCTCATCCATTATTTATCTTTGCATCTTTCACAAGACACACAGCTCAATTTACAAGAGTTTGTGAACTAATGTGCACTCTGCTCCATCAGTTGCCTTCCAGCAGATTTAAAGTCTTTCTATTTGAAAGTAGAAGTATACCATGTTACATAGACATCCATATGTGTTTTGTGGTTTGTTTAAAACTAAAAACTCATGGTTGTTTTGTCAGGTACCAGACTTTTATAAACAAAACAAGCAGTATATTGTTAAAGAGTCTGTTTACTTTCAGTCCAAAGCAGATGTGGAAGTCAGTTTCTGTCCTAGATCATTCAGAAATATACATTTAAATGTACATATGGGACAGTCAGGAACAGAAAGGCCCAGTTTATTTTTTTTTCTTTTTTGGACTTTCTTCTAAATCTTGTTTATTGCAGGTTGCATGGAAGCAATCTCAGATCAGTCAAGAGTTTGAAGGTAACAAACTGGAACTGATGAGACTCTCGCAGACAGTCAACTTGCAGAAGGCATCACTCCTTGAAATAAACAGGAGTCATGAAAAAGCCATACACCGCCGCAATTTCCTGTAGGTTCATTCCTCCGAGATTGCATGACATTACAGGAATGCAAGTAGAATATATAACCCAAATGATGTGTTTCTGCTTCTTCAGGGGAATCCAACTCTTAGAACATGAGGAGGTTATTGTCAACTACTGTGCAAAGATGAACAACCAGGAAGCAGCCATCACTAAGGGTATCATGGCTTTGGAGACTCTGGAGAAGGATGTGGGGGAATTACAGTTAGAAATCAGCGAAGAAAAAAGACAGACAGACCTGAAGAAGAAGGAGGTGCTCCTCAAAAGAAAACTGGAGGATGAGATGACCACGCTGCAGATAGAGGTAGAAAACAATGAATGCAGAGTTGCATAAACACATTTAATAAATATAAGGTTTTTTGTTGAGTATTAGCCGACACAGGTTGAAGGTTAGTTGTGTGTTTGTTAAATGCTTAATTAAACGTTTCTCTGATACTGTTTTCTTTTAGACTATATTATCAAGAAGTAAAAACACTTGCTGTGTTTGGTATCTCTTGTTAACTAGCTGCAATCAATTCCAACTTCATCAATATTAAAGTTAAAAGCAAAGCCAAACTAAAGTTTCTTAACAGTTTTGTGTCTGTCTTCATCAGGTAACTTATTGCCTTAAATGAGAACTAAATGTTTCTAGTGTTGTTTTCCCTAAAACAGCTCTTAATACACAGCCACTAATTAGTGCAGATTGTGCCTGTGGGACACTGATGTCCATATTTCTCTAACAGCATGGCCATATCTATATCAGGATGTGGCTCAACTCCATGAATCCAATCTTGGATCAGTCAGAACTGTCAATTAGTGCTTCCTGGTCTGCTCAGATGTTACATGTTGCACTGAATAGGATTCATGTGTGCATCTGCAAACTTATCGTAGTAATCGTCTGGCAAAATATCCATGTGTGTACTTTACATGCTCATGTATGCAAGCCAGAGACTTTTTCCATCTGTACTTCCAGCCATATCCAAGCTAGGTGTGCATGCTCCTAGTTTGCATTGTTTAGAAAATTATATTGTGTCATTTTGTGTTATTTATGTGTACTTTATTAGGTCTTTTCAGCAACTCTAGTTAAACTACTGTGTAGGAGGATTTTCTCTGTTAGTAAAAGTTCATATTCCATTTAGCTTGCAGTAAAAAGAAGCTGCCTAACATTTATTATTTAAATTATTTCATTTAAGTGAGCGCATGTCTTACTTTAAAACAAATGTTTCCAAAGAAATAACACAAAATACAGCTTTTATCTCAAAACTGCTTTTAATCTCAACAGAGATGATCCTCATTGTTTTGTTCATAATCTGACAGTCTCATAACTGTCATAACTCACACTAACTGTGCTTGCTTTGTGGACTCAGAACACAGAGGAATGTGTGAATGATCTAAACTGTGAGGGACAATCCCAAAGAACCACAATCTGCGTCAGCAGTTTAATATAAGGAAGCCAAGATATAGAAATAAACATTGAATCATAAACAACGCAGCTTTAGAGTGATACTTAAAAACTGGAAACAGCCTGCAAACAAACACATTCAAACTCTCACACACACAGTATAAGCTTCCCTTCCAATGCATTGAGGGACTGGGTGTGTTTCTGTTGTGGACCAGAATGACTGGCCCAGACTTGCTGCTGGACCAGACATCTCATATCTGAGTTTGTGCTCTTGGATGAAAGCGTTGTTGGAGCAGACTGCTTTGTTTTTGTAAAACACCCTCTCCTTTTCCTCCATCTGTTTGCTCCTTCTGCTGTTTATCAGTGGCTGTAATAGTCTGTTTGCACCTTTTTTCTCCATTTTTTCTTGTTTCTTATCATTTGGTCCTCTTACTCCTTCTATCCTCAGCTTCCAATTATGTTTTCTTTTAACTAAACCTTGTGCCATTATTTTTAATATCCTATCTGTGACTGACTGTGTTTAACTCTACATAGGTAGTCTGGAATTGCTTTATTTCACTTTTAATCAAATAAAACTCGTTGCTCGAAGAACTGCCTCACCACCACTAAATTTCTAACTAAACAGTTAGAGGATGAATCCTGCTCAAGGTAAAGATTTGAGGTTTTGTATCCTGGTTTGGATTTGGCTCATAACTCATGGATCTTATTTTGGACTTCTCTCAGTCACAATAAAATCTAGAGCCACCTTATTATGGTTTGTGTTAGAGAATCTTTCCCTTTTGATTTCATAGCTTCTACATTTTACATGCCCCTCAAAAACACACCAAACTGACAGAAGGAAAACCCTGCAATGCACACATCTCCCTCATATGCAAGCAAGTCCAATTTTATTGTATAGCTAAGATAAGAACTACATTATTTCTTCTTATTTACCTCCTTATGTACATTATTACATACACTAACAGTTATGTCTTTTATGCAAAAGCCAAGAGTAGCCACACCTGTATTTATTTATTTTGGATGCTGGTATGGCTGGATCATTTGTTAATTGTTCTATTATGTCAAGATTAGATTATGTTAATTTTCACATGATAACAAGTTTACTTTTCATATTATCTCAAGAAGTCAGCCCTTTGTTTTCTCAAGATAAACACCTGCTGTAATTGGTTATCACAGGGTCATGCGATTTGTTTACTTGGGATTCCTAAATGATCAAGATGGACTGAAAGACGTGGTTAGCACCTTATCTATATGGTAATTATCAGAATAGGTTAGAATCTATAACACTAAGTTGAGGTGTGCATGTTTTTCTTCGTTTTGATAGCTTTCCTGAACTCTAACAGAGACTACTTTGCTTTATGTAGTTTTCAAAAAACATAACAATCCTTTTTATGGAGATAAAGATGTTTAAGCGTTGTTGCTCCTGCTTTGTGTCGTTGGCCTGTAAGAACAAAGGTCCTTATTTAGTTATTATTGAATGTAGACACATTTGAAACTAACATAAGGTCAGCTTGTCCCCAAAGCTGGAGCACACTAACCGAAAGCACCATCAGCAAATTTACCTCTGTGGACATAAAATAAGGGAACAGCTAAAATACCTTCAAACATAATGAAGTTAGATATGAGCTGTAGTAAGGGAAGCAGACCGTGAAGGTGCTTATATGTTGAAATGGGAGCCAGTGAGGTTGCTTTAGTAGTAAGGTAATGTGTTCAGACTTCTATGCTTGTGTAAGAACTCTGGTTGGTGCATTCAGTTTTCTTTAAAGGGTTTTTAGTTACAAGAGTTCAATTTGAAAGTTGCTTGGCCAAATAGGGGTCAGAGAGGGAGGAAGGCTGGCATACTGTAAAGATGAGTACAATGAGAGTACAACCAGGAAAAAGTTGCTCAGTTTGAGCAAAACCAACATGGTTGTCATCACTTCTTGTCCAACAATTTATGTCAAAAACTGACTTGTTAATCGCAGTTATTTGTCCCTTTGATTCTCTAATAGTCAAAACACAAATTCAACTGCTTTTTTGTCCCAAACAGAGTATTTTTAAGCTAACTTTGCAACCGAGAGATCTTTCTGTATATGTTGTTGTCTGCTGCCAGAAGTGAGAAGAGATTCTTTTTTCACCTGTCGCCGCTGTGCACTAAAACATGGAGCTTACGTATAAGAAAATGATAACATAGCAATGCACCTCCTCAGCTGAGCTATCCAGCCTTTTGCTGTTGCATAATAAATCTACTAATTGTTTGGATTATCATGCAAAAAGAGCATTTTTAGCAATTTGAAGCTTTCTGAAGGCAATGACAAGCATAGAAACAAAAACCTGTGCTTGTAAAAGAAGTAGATCGACCCACACACTCCCCCAGGTTCCTTCTCTTATAATGATATACTGTTAAGTGTTGAATGAGACACAGTATATTCTTCAGTGTATTAGCAAATGTGAGCATATATATACATTTTTTGTTAAATAAAAAGTATTATGTGGATCTGCACCAAATAAGCTTAGTGATAGCATCATGAATAATGTCAAGTTTGAATGACTGTTGGTGTGTGGGAAAGATGTCGGTCCAGAAGGACAGCAACGTGATCAAAAGTTTACATATCCCTTTAACATCAGTGGCAGCTTGGAGTCTTTTGTGGTTGTTGTGGATGAGGCTCTTATTTTGCCCATTCTTCTTGGCAAAATGCCTCCAGTTCCTGTAAATTCTTGGGCTGTCTTGTGTGAACTGCACGCTTGAGATCTCCCCAGAGTAGCTCAGTGATATTGAGGTCAGAAGACTGAGATGGCCACTCCGGAACCTTCACTTTATGCTGCTGTGGCCAATGACTGGTCCACAAGGCTCTGTGTTTGGAACATTATCATGTAGGAATTTCCAAGTACATCCCATGCACAGCTGCACTGATTACATACAAAATTTATATATATATATATATATTTATATATTTGTCATTTTTAATATATGTAAACCACTTTGCATTGCTTCTCATATGGAAGGCAAAGCTGAGAACTTGACTTGTTACATTAACCAAATTATTACATTTTTTTTACTTAGACTATGCTTACTTTTGTAATAATGTTGTTACTCTGAAGGCTTTTGACCTGAGTAATCATCTAGTAAAAGATTATATCTCAACACCCATTCATCAACCAATTAGTCTCCTGGAACATTATTAGTTTATCATTTTACCTGTTTATTTATCCACCCAGCCACCCATTCACTCAGTAATTTCCACTCCTTTATGCTAAAAGGGGAAATCATTTTCTAAATCACAGTTTTCCTTTTGTATAGATGTCTTTCTCCCATGGGCACGAAAAGTGAATCACAGGGTTTTTTCCTGTTGCAGGGAGCTTGCCAACTTACTCCATTCTCCCTGCCAATTCATTTTCTGTGCGAATTCAATCTCCATGCAACTGGAATTCTGTCAGTTTATCATATATATTGTCTATTTGTATTCATCTGTGACCAGTTTATCTGTTGACTGCAGAGAAACCCCCTCCCTTCGATGGGAAATTTTGACAAAGATAGATTAGACCATCTGTGAGACTATTGAAGTTCAATAAACTCAGAGCCTCTCATTCCTCTGAGGAATTATAATTGCCGCAAAATAAACAGAGGTTGGTGTATGATTTAGATTTAGCACTTGTTTATGAGAGGCTGCCATTTCAACAACTCATACAGGTTTATGTTCGAGGTGAATTATGTAGGTCACAGTGATGGATACAGTTTTTGACCATTGTCTTATGTCTAGTTGAAGTTCACTTTTGTTGCAGAAAATTGCACGTAGAGTATTACACACACATGCTCACATAAATTCAGCTGTGGACTAAGATTTATAAACGGGTGGGGACTGTTGACAGACTGCCATGTCCCTGTGGTGTTGAATCATATTGTTTGTCTGTCCCTCTCTTAAATCTTTGTCCAACCTGCCTGGAACTTGTCACCATGGGGAAACCATCAGTGAATTGTGCCTCAATAGCATGTGTGTGAAACCTTATGTATGAACTCAAGTCAGACAGGTACAGAGAAAGCAAGCTTTGTATGAAACTCCACACTTCAACTATTGAAGGTCATTGTCCAGCTCACCTCTTTAAATGTGATTTCTCTTGAGACTGCTGGCTAAACACCAAATCAAACCTTCAGATGATGTTGGGATGAAGGCCAAATGTGGTCATGGCTGTGTTACATTTGTTCAACAGAGACATCTTTCTGTAGAGAACCAACAGAGAAATTCCTCGTGGCTCCAAAAAACAGATTGAAGTGTTGGATTATCTTCAAACTTCCAAACAAACAAGTATCCAGGGGTAACCTATCTTCTAAGCTTAATATTTTATACTTTTTCCTCTTTCACGAGATGCTAAGTTGCCTAAAGTGAGCTAAAGCTACATCACTGTAATATGACAGAACAGTGCTGATGTTTCAGTGCAAATTTTACTCTACTAAAAGATTATAAAATTAATTTTAGGGTTAATCGTGGTTTTATTTGATCCATATTGTCCTCAGTTTAATATCACCAAAACTTCTTTTATTTACATTATTTACATTTATTCCTGTTTCATTGTTTGCCAGGCTGTGAATCTTTTTACTGCTGCTGGTTATCTTTTATTCATGAAAACAACAACTAACATGGGGGGGTTGTTGTTGTTGTTACATCTGTTTAATGCAGGCGGTCTTACTTTAATTCTGCTCATTTAATTAAAATTCATTGCTCCGTCGGTGTTTATAAAAGCTTTAGTTCACTTCCTTTGCTCACATGTTCTGCTAACTAACTTTTTATAACCCTTGTTATGATTATTTCACTACTGTTTTACTTCTCTGACCTTTCTGCTTTACTAATTCATCCATTTGTTCATTGCAAGACTTTTTTTTTACCTGAAGTGTGCATGTAAACAAGATAATTATTCATATTTATAACATTGTTAAACATGCAGTATGTCATCTAAAGTGTGCCTTTTTAAGCAATCATGTTGATGACTAATTGGGCTGAAATTATGCAAATAAAATGCTAATTTGTAGGCTGCTTAGACGCTGTTATATCTTCTATGTTTTACAGCACTCATGAGGCAAAAAAAGTTATGATTTGTAACTGTCAGATGAAGAAAACAGAAAGGCAGACAGGCAGAACAAAGGCACTGACACAGAAACACATGAATACAAATACTCCAATGTCAATGTAGAAAGAGTCTGAAAAGGCTGCAAAGAAGGCCAATATGTAGAGACAAAAAACCCAAATTGATTGAAGAGACAGGTTGACAGAATATATGTGTATGCAATCCATCATGTATAGGGTTTAACTGGCTTAGTTATTGGTGAGATTGAAAGACAGATCAATCAAACTCAAAACCAAGACTACAAATGAGATATATTCATCCCATACTGAAGTTAAGATTAGGTTAGTTACTACGAAAGTTACTATCGAGCATGGAAATTTGGCAAAATAGCTTCATCAGTTAATATAGCATGTGTTAAACATCTTTACAAAGCACGCTCATCCATTTTTAATGACTGAAAAGAAGTTATTTTTACATATAAATGAGAGAAGATTAAAGCTATGGAGACTGTTGTTTAAAAGGTGAACCCTTTGCTTACAAGCACTTCCAGATTTGTACATATCCAGGAGGCAAAACTACCACTGAGAATGAGGACTGTAAACACACTTCCTTTCAAAAGTACTTTGTCATCACTAAAATCCATTTGACTCAATACTGAGATAAATAAGGCATTAAAAACGTATATTTAATAGTTTCTAGTTTTAAAATGTGGAAAAATGTAAGCTGGTAATATTTCTGAATGATCTCATTGTTCTTTGTTTAAAATTTGTATGCATTTGCTTCTATTTTAACCTCCTGAGATGCAAGCGTTGGTTCAACTTGCATTTGACATGTCTTCTAGCTATTTGGGGTTAGGATATCTGGGGTTGTAATAATGCAATAAATCTGATATTTTACAACCACGGTAAACGGAAATTACTCAAACATCAGGCGACGTATTACAGTTTGACTTTTTATTTCATTCATGCAGCCTTTTATTGTCACTGAACAATCCATGAGATGGATCTATTTCTGACACACTTCAAAATAACCTTTTAATCTGTTCCAGCCTCTGTCCCTGGCTAAGCTAGCATCACATTTTTAGGGAAATGCATGTCCCGATACACATCAAGGAGGATGTTTTTAAGGGAAAATCTGTACATATGCAAATCCATTGATTCTTTATTTAATTATGTTCATTTGTAGTTTTAAGACATTTGTTTTAGAAGTTGTAACTTTTGTATTTTGGGGCATAAAGTCTATTTAGATATACTGCTTTAGGGACTTGCAAAACCTTAGGTTGCTGCTTTTCTGGCATTTTGCCTCAACCATAGTCTCTTCTATACCTGTGTTACACCATCTAATCAGCAGGAATTTTGACCTAGCAATCTTTTTTAGGCTGATTTTGAAGTTTCCTCTTCCATCTTTAGCAAACAAACCAGGTTGGCACAGTTTTCAGTGGTTATGTTGATGCTTATGTGATGATGTTGCACAGTAAGCCACCTATATTTACTCTTCTCGGTCTCTCTGTACATACGGTTGTGTACCAACAGACATTTTTAGGCTACTGTTTTTAAGTCTGTTGTTTGTGCTCCTTGTCTGCTATTTTGGTTCCTTATTCCAACTCAGTTCCTGGACTTCATGCTAATGCTGAATATGGAGAAAGTAATGTACAATCCATTTTGAAAGACTACCCCTTAACCAGTTGTAGTTTAAATGGCAGACAGTAGACAGATCTTAAAAGTTGGTTTATCCATGGTTGCACTGTTGCTAATGATTTTAGGTGAAGCTTGCCTGTGTAGGTTTGCCATGCTAATTATAGAAAGAAACATGGTCCAGAAGACATTTTATAAATATTTTTCTATAATAAATGCAATGTTGCATCGTGTTACAATTACAGTTTTTACTAACATGATGTTCTGTAATTTGCTTGTTGAGTTAGAGTTGCCACTTTATATTTTGACAAGTAAAAAAGCTTGTTCATGTTGTATTGTTTCAAAGTCCCATTCTCAGATGGGTCAACTCTGATTCCCTCTCTTCTCTTTTTAAGTCCATTTTTCTTGGCTACTTTCAAATCCAATCATTTTTCTACTTTTTCTTACTCTGGCCTTTCTGACATCTTTCCTTTGCTCTCTTTAT
>JBAMHV010000025.1:11299818-11316500 GCA_037177535.1 Pseudomugil gertrudae
TTTCATGTTTTTTAATTGCATTACAGGAAATAAAGAACTTTTTCACAATATTCTAATTTTCTGAGACAGTCCTGTATGTGTAAATACATCCACTTCATTTAATGAAATAAGGAGAGTGAAATTTGAGTTTGTTTCCTTTTAATTTCAATGGGAAAACAAAAGGCAGATATCAACTGTAAGCATGGCAACAAGAACAGTTTACCAGTTAAGATTTGATCAACAACCAAACAATTAATTTGGTATCTTTAAAAGACTCAAAACTTTGCTAACAGTAAGTATGTTTTTAAATATTTCCTCTGGATATCCATACTGAAAACATCAATATGTTTTACTAAATTATTTACGATATGTTTTTTATCAGTATGTGTTTTGTAACTGGCTGAAACTTCATTTCCTGTAAAAAAAAAAAAAGAAAAAGGATATTTGGGAGGTTTGTTACCACAATCTTTTAAAAGCTGTGCTTGCTTGTTTCTCCTGTTACAGTGGACACTTTGTAATATCCGTTAGCATAAACTACCATGCTATTTGGCATAAATAATCAAGAAATAATACTTGTTTTTAGTTTAGTTTATTGGTTTCAGTTACATCAAATGAGTTACCTTAAATACTACAATTGTACAGATTTCTTTCATCACTATGGGAAGTGCTCATTGTTGACATGAAATATGTGTTTCACTAAGATGTGGTTGTGGACGCTTACACCAGACCCCCAACATCTTTTTTTTCCAGTTTTCAGACGATATTAGTAGAGAGACATTATCAATATTAACAAAGCAAACCTGGAGACATTGCTGTGCTATTGATAAATGATGTCATTAGTGTGCCACTGTGAAGGAAGTCAATGCACGAGACACCCCAATGGATTCATGGAAGCACCAACTGCATCTACCTCTTTGCTACATTTTTCTTTTGTCTACAGCTCTAAGAGAAAAACATATATGCAAGCATATGAGATGCATTCAGCTCTAAAATGGCATCAGAATCTGGTACCCTTTACCTCCACTTGTGATAGTTTGAGAAGGGTCTAAGAAAGCTGTAAAGTTTTGATTGCCCAGTTTGAAATGGACCACGTGGAGATGTCATTAATGACTGGCTGGTTATATTAACTTATTCTCCAAAAGGACAGTGAGATGTTTCCCTACAAATAAGCCCTGGATCATGAGTGACGTGAAATTGCTGCTCTATGTAAAGATTAAAGTATTCAGAGAAGGAGATAGGAAGTTATTGAGAAACAGCTGAGAAAGAAGAGGGCTGTAAAGAAAAAGGCTGAAAAACAAGCTCTAACGAATGGATCACTAGATTCAAGGCACAAGGGGGGGTCAGACTGATGGATAGGTGAGCCAAATCAGCCCTTCAATCTAATCGGTTTAGAACAAGGGTCACTATTTCTCCAGTTTTAACAGCATACATGCCACATGGAAGTTCTGAATAAGCTTGTTGGACGTCTTTAGAAAGTAAGTAAGCATCTTTAAGGACGCCATGCAGTTTAGTTACTATTTACTTGCTTCAGCACAACCACTTTTATCTGGATGAAGCTCTGTGAAAATTGTGTTCTTTGATACCCTCAAATGCCTTCAATTCTGTTCAGCCTGCACTGTTTGTGAGAAGCTTCAGGAAATAGAGGTGGCTGCCTCCACAACTGCCCGGATCATTGACTGCCTGACAAATAGGCCTCAGTTTGTGACACTGAAGGGCGGTGTGTCTAAAAAGTTGGTAAGCAGTGCAGGACCACTGTTTCTCTTTACCTCAGACTTCCTGTGCAACACAGAGTCCTGTTATATCTGCAGTTGTGGGATGTATTAGTGATGGACAAGAGGCCGAGTACAAAGGACGGACTGGTCAATCAATCTGTGGCATTTTACTGAATCAGTAAGCTAAAGTTAAATATCATGAGAAAAAGTGGGTAACTGGATTTTATAAGGGCTAGGAAACAGCTAAATATTATCATTCTGGGAGAGAAGACTACTAATGCATGATTCTGCACCTGGATGTCAAACTGATGCAGCACAGAAGTCTATAAAAATGATGGGAGCGTATGCTGAGAAAAAAATATGACGCTCACATATACAATTACCACTACAGGGAGAAACTAAGCTCACATTAAGATTGCAGCTCCTGCTGTGCAGCCACAAAAATGACATTAAATGCAAAAAAATAAAATAATAATTATCCATGCTGAGTGGAAGTGCAAAAGCTGGGTGATTCTGGGTAATAAGAAATGTTTTAATACACTCAGTTTATTCACTGAATGCACAAAAGCCTGCTTCGTGCAGTTCTACACTGAATTCTGCAGGATTACTGCATGTATGTACCGGTACTATGCAAAACGTATGTCAACATATCTCTAAATGCCTAAACATCCCCTAACATCCAAAAGAAATGCCCATTATTTTAGTTTTTCATTTCAGGTTGTAGAAACTGTCCGCAATATGTTGAGCTATGATTGTTGTGTAACAATTTCCTGTGGAGTTAAAATAAGAACATTAAACAAGTAAATCTCCAAAGATTTGAGTGAATTTAAGAGGAATTAGCATTCAAACGAGAAATGCTGACACTGGTTTGAAACGAATGTTCTGCTGCTTTCTGTCGTTATAAAAAATTAAACGAGTAGAAATGAGTGGATTTCCCAAAGTCTCCATAAATATTTTAGAAGTTTTGTGTCAACCTGTGGAATCTCCATGGCTGATGTATCTCTGCAGCACGCCACATAGAAGCAGAAAATGTAGAGGCGTGACTTTAACCAGTCTGACTAATGCAACCATCTGTTTTTGGCTGCAGTGAGAGCTAAACCGAGTCAGGAGAGTGCAGCATGGACAGACTGAGATGAATACAAAGTGAATGTCCCTTGCACTGCTCCTGTGTTTCACAGATGGACAGATGCCAACAGCAGCTGGAGCAGGGCCTGTCACCTTACCCTGAGATTGAGGAGGAGTGCAGGAGGTTGCTTCGGGACAAGAAGAGAAGACAGCAGGACAGAGAAGAGAAGAGAAGGGTAAAGAAGCACCCCGACCACTGATCAGGGATTGATTAAAACACTGAGCGGAGAAAGAAGAAGAAGAGAGGGACACAGTGTTGCAAGGTTACAGCACAGAGGCTGGAGTTGATTAAGAAATATTTTTAACATGCACAAACAAGAAAAGTCTGTCAGGAACACTAACAAAAGTGGTGGCACACATAAAAGGATCAACTGCATCTGAAAGCAATCCAGCTGTCTCCATTCATGTCTGCTGTTTCACTAAAATATGTTTTCTCACATTTTTACGCCTGCCTCCAGCCATCGAGTTAGAAAAACAAATACTGTGCAAGCACAGGAAATAAGCCGTGCAAAAAAATGGAGGAAACCTGCAGAAACTGGTACATTTTGGGGCATTGTTGATCAGTAATGGAGGAAACTTTACTCACTGGTAGTTTGAGTTTTATTTTTTCTTTTGTAAGCACTCCTCAGTTCTAAACTTTCCATATGTGTACACAATCCAGCATCTCTTTGAAGCTTGTGACCGTGGTTACGCATCCATCCATCACTCACACTGGCTTCCAATCAGTTCTGAGCATATCAATTTCATTAGTGGAGGAAAGAAGCTTTTCTTTCACAGTTACAGAGAGCGCGCCCTGACCAAAGCTAATTTAGTATGATGAAGGTTTTTCTCAGTCTGGAGGCATCACAGCAACTAAAGTTCATTCCAGAAAAGTCGCTGATGTGAAGCGTGGCAGGTTGACGGCCGTACTAACCACAGTTAACAGATGAACATCGCTTCATTTCCAGCTCACATAATTATCTAATGAAAAAAATGCTTCATATTCTCATAATTTATTTTGTCATCTTGGGAAAAAAACAACCCCTGACTGAATGAAATAATATAGTTTGAGTTATGAGAGAAAAACTGGCTTTTATATTCAGAGATAACAGAATAAGTCATCTATGTTTTCACTCACATATTGTGTGTAGTTTTATTTCTTGTTGTCTCCCTTTAGTGATTCATGTCGTCTTTTATAGCTGATTTGTGTCTTTGCTGTCTTTTTGTTTGTGATTCTGTGCTTGTTTTTGCTTTGTGATTGTTTTTGTTTGTAGCATTTTAAGACTTATTGCTTCCCCAGTGGCTACTTGGCTACTAGCAAGTATGGGGTGTTTTGGTTTGGGCATCAGTGGATTGTCGATGTGATGCGGGTCACTACCAGCTGATGCTAAAGCTGAATTTTGACACTGACAGACGATTTAAGATTCAACATTTTGCTCTTCGCACATTTGGCCTCTGCCAGACTTTGATTTACCATTTGGCTCCACTGGCGCTGCTTTGATCTGAATGGTGCAAAGTCACTTGTGATAGATGCTGAAAACTCTCACTTCCCAGATACATGTATGTAGCAAGCTAACTCATTCATCAAACCAGGATCCCATCATCCCAAAACTCTGAGATAAAAGCTGATCTTTAGCTTCAACTTCTCTTGTTATCCAGGGCTCATGCACTCACGTGGTCTAAAGCGGCCTTTTATTTGTCAAAGGTTGTTAAGAAGAGCTGAACTGCAGTGATGATTCTTCCACTTACTTAATTAAGATGCAGGAATTTAAAATGTAAGTATTTAATCCAAGGTCAAGCAATGCAACATCCAATATTAATACTGCTTCTGGTGTGTGTGTGTGTGTGTGTGTGTGTGTGTGTGTGTGCAGCGTGCAGAGGAAGACAAATGGAGGCAGCTGCCAAATGGAAAGTACACCACGGCCGAGGCCCGGCCCAACGCGTACATCCCAGAGAACGACCAGCTCTCTCTGCCCAAACCCTACGGAGCCATGGCCCCTTTTAAACCACCCCAGCCGGGGGCCAACATGAGGCACTTCCGCAACCCTAAACCCAAAGCTTTAGAGATCTAAAAACATCACATGTAAAGCATAAAGCCACCACAGATTGATGCAGTTTGAAATCGTAATGGCTGCTGCTGCTTTTTAAACTTAACTTGATGAGTTTTTGACACAAAAATAAAAAACAAGGAGAACTTGATGGATTGCTTCATTCCAGCCACACACACACTGATCATTCTGCTCCTCACACACCTCTAATTGCTGCTCTCTGCCCTTTGTGTCCTCACATTTTAGCTCACCGCTGTTTTGTCATGTGAGAGCTTCTCATTATTGAATCTGCTTATGACTGTGTTTCCCTTTTTCACATTTACCAGCAGTGCTTACTCTGAGCTGCAAGTAGGGAAGATGCGAGGAGGAGAAATGTACATTATATACTGTTACATATTTACTGCTTGGATTCTGTTTGGACCCTAGCAACACATCAGGACTGTTTTAAATATCTTTCTCAAAGAGATCAAAATAATTTCTCAAGGATGCTGGGATACTCAAACACATCCCTTGTTGTTTCACCCTTCGTGGTTGTAATCTTTGAATAAATTGCAATGGGTTTAAGCTGTATGCAAGGCTGGGAGAGCCTGCGTTAATGCCTGAAATGATAAATCCAGGGGAGGAAGCTCAGGCAATGAAAGAGCATAAAGAATGACAAAGAGAGGAGAGAATTTAAATGAAGCGGATGGCAGTCAGTGGAGAGTCAAAGGGGGAAAAAAGATGAAAGAATTGCCATAAATTGGGTGGAGAATTCAGAGTGAGTTAGTTGCGACTAAAAACAATGTCAGTTCCCTTTGAAACTCCTTCAAATATTATTAAGCATTAAGTACATTTAATTTCAGCTTGTGTGTTTAAAACTAAAAAAGTAATGACAGTTCACACCTCAAAAAATGGTGAAACCACTGAGATCCTCCAAACCGACGCTGCACAGCAGAACTAATGCTGCCTGCGTTCATCAGACTGGGGTACCCAACCAAAGTAAAAAGTTTGAGAGCGACTGGGCACACTATGATAAACGCAGCTGGCGCTGTGTGAGCCGACTTTAGAGATAAGGCAGTGATGTGATGCGTGTGTGATCATCAATTTCAGGCTGACGCCGGGAGTTGTCAGATGAACTTAGCCCCTGACTGTTAGCTGGCTACATAACGCCGGCTGCATAACAGTGTGGGGGAAGCAAGCAGGTGAGGAATGAGCAATTTGTTCACACTGAAAGAGAAGCCAAAGCCAGGAGACAAATGTAACACAAGCTTTTAAGAGTGCATACTGTGTGCTCTTCATTAAATATGACTCATGTGTGTGATGACTTGAGATTATTTCCTGCCTTCAGTGGAGCTCTGCTGAGTTTATCCGCACCACTCAGGTGTTCTGAAGAATCTGACAGCTTACTTCCTACCCATTGAGCCTGTTACATCGTTAACTACTTCACTGGAGGCTGAGATTGTTTTGCAAATTATTTTGAACATCCATTGCCGACGCCAGTGACTTAAGAAATCCGTTGGATACAAAAAACTTCTTCTTTTCCATGTATGCAAAAGTATAGAGATACCAGAGAAACACACTGTAAAAAATCTTTATTTATAATCCCTTATTAACCAGTTTTTTTCTGGCATAAACAGAAGGACTGATTAAGAAATCCCTTCTTTCAAGAGAACATTTGGCAATCAGCATGACAAGAGCTGTAAATAAGAACTGGATGGTACGCAGGGAAGCAACATTCAGACACTTTAAAAGAATTATGAACACAAACCACCACAAACAGAATTCATTTACTATATGAGCTCTGATTGAGGGGATCATATTCAAACCAGATGCTGCTGCTTTGTAATTAACCCCGCATTACTAAACTCTTCTTCAGAAGAGTGGGGAAATTTTCTAAAAATGAAACCATTCCAGAGAAAACAGTTAATCATACGAGCAGAAATGTAGCAAGAAAAAAGGATTTCGGGAAACAACGGACACCAGTTTTTAAATCAGAGCAGTTTATGTTTCAGCTACTTTTATGAAAAAGTTCACCTCGGCTGTTATCAGCAAAAGATGCAAAACCCAGTAATGGTAGGGAGGAAGGTCAGCGCCCACTGCATGGATAACGTAAGCGTAACCCTAATCCTGCAGCCATACTGCAAGAAACATAATGGGACAGGAGCTTCTTTGGCCTTTAATTAGTTGAATATTTGTTAAAACACTTGAATAACTTACAGGTTATATTTAAAATGTAACTCTTCAACATTCAGTCACTTGATACTGTGCAAACGCAACGCCTGAATATCTGATCGGCACACCGGTTCCTCCTCGCTGAGACATTCTGCTGCAAAGTTTCTGTACGAGTCGGTGTTAAAATCAGATTTAATGCACAGCAGACCAAAGCCTTGCTGTCTGCAAAGCTTTTGTCGGCATGTAATCAAGCTGATGGCATTACAGGAAGCACGAGGAGGAGAAACAAGCGTGTTTAATTTATAAATTTTGGGATATTTGACGTTGATGTTCATAAATTGGTTGAAAGAAAGGAAATGAGTTGTAGCTACTAGAGAAATGAGTTTATACAAATAGCTGCCAGCAGTTACTGATTTTAAATATAAATGTAATAATTTTTTGATAATTTTAACTGCCTTCATTGTTTTAGCTTTTTTTTATTTTTCTGTTATAAGATGATCCTTTACTCCTAAAAATACACACATGCATACGTCTATCTATCTCCACCCTAATTTATCATCAGTGAGAGCTTGTTTATGAGTCTGTCTTTCCAATCATCTTTCATTTCCCACCCTCTTTCTGTCCCTTCATCGTCCTCCCATCCATCATTTACATGTCTTCAGTGATGACTGCACTCCATCTAAAACACATTTCCCTTTCTCATCAGTTCCCACTTCAGTCCCTCTTACGCCGTCCCTCTCCTTTTCATTTTTTCTCGTAGCCCAGCAGGATCCGCGTCTGCATCAGAGCCGTCTCCTCCACAAACTTGGCGTCCACGTTCTCTTGCTCCTCAAACGGGTTCAGAGCTGTTTGCAGTCAGACAAAGAAACGGCGTCTTACAGGGGGATGTAACACCACACACATCCTCACACCTTAAAGGCCTGAGTGTCTAAACCAAACAGGACACACACACACACACACACACACACACACACTACCTTGTGCCTCAATATCTGAGAGGACTTTTGCCAGGTAGGTGAGAGGCAGAAACTCTGGTCTGAATCCAGGTTCGTCTCTCCCGATGAATGCAAATCCCTGAACGGAGATAAAAAAACACAAACACAACAGCAGGGTTTTTTAGGGTTTAGAGATATCTGCATCAACACCATAAACAAAGTCACCTGAACTCCTCTTATAGGTACAATTGATCACTTAGGGCAGTCATCATACCTTTTCAGAAATCATTACATAGTCAGTACCGGTTAGCTGATCTGAAACTTGCTAATAGGGTAATCTATCTGTGTAATGCTGCAGTTAGATATGCTGAAACAGTTTGACTTGTGGAGGGCTTTCCACATAGGTAGGGTGTATAAGAGGTAGGTATAAGAGACAGGATATGACTATTTCTCACCTTATTTTTGTGTTGTTTCTCCAACAGCGTCCTGACATAATCTCTGGAGATTAAAGCTGAACTGACAGGATGATCCCACATGTGGCAGATCCTCTGCTCCAGAGGCTACACGCAAACACACATGCAAACAGACAAAGAGCAGTTTACATTTTAGGCATGCAGCTCATCCTTTCAAAAGAAAACAAAAACAAATTCCCCGGTGTCTGTGCACAGCTGTCCCCTTCTGTTCTGGAAAGCAAAACCGTCATCGAAGCACGGACTGCTAATGAGGGTTCCAAAGGAAATGGGACTTTTCAGTGCTGTAAGATGCACACAGCTGTAATAAATCACTCTCAAGCAAACAGATGTTACTTTTGTGACTGACAGAAGAAAAAAGTCTTAGGAACTGAAGCATTGTAGACATCCTTTTCATGCAGTGGTGGGAAATCTATTCACATTCATTCATGTCTCTAATAAGACTGATGAAATACTTTTCTGCTGTTTTGCTTTTTTTTAAAAAAGCTGCTTAGAGGGTAAAATAATCCAAAACTAAACCCAGATCCTCCCTCAGATAATTTCTCATATCCCTACAGAAAATACCTGACCCAACGTATCCACGTAAATGAAGGCCGTCCAACACAATATCAGCATTGAAATCTCTTCTCCAACGAAGGCTGTAAAAAACCTTGCTAGCCAGTTTTTTGCATGACATGTTGTATACCTGGTGTACAGGTGACACAGTGAAAAGAATCCAGAAATAAATGATCAAAACTGCTCTTGCTGTGTTTAGTTTTTAGCCGGCATGTCTCTCTCTCCACTACACACAGTGTTTTTCAATTACCAACGAGAGCTGACGGGTTTAGTTAAGGTACAAAACCTTCCACAGCAGGGAAACGTCTCCTGTTTTTCTCTGCCGGAGTATGTGTTGTACCTGCTAAATCTCTCCTGCCTGCCAAACCCGCCCAACAAAAAAAGTCTGATGGGCAGGAAACAGAACAGAGACACAAAAACACTCCCTGTGATCACAGTGTGAACACATGGACAAACACACACACAGCTAACGATACTGTAGCCACGCAGGAACATGTGGAAGTTACACAAGGACAGAAGCACACACAGATGCTCGTGTGGAGCGAGGACGGATGTGCAGCATCCAAGCGCACCCACATACACACCAGCTGGTTACACAAGTTCTCTGTGATTGGCTTCAGGGGGGCTTGAGGGAAATGAGACCTAAAATAACTTCAAACTCTTAATTGGAGCAGAGAGGGGGGGTTATGAACAGAATCATTTGAGAACAGATGTACAGTAATATTCCGCTACTGTAATAGTGTATTGTTTTCTTTGTACGCCATCTACGATCAACTCTGACCCGTCATATGAAATCATTTGGGCTTTTGGCCATTAGGATTTTTGCATGAGTGTATTTTCTCACACTGGAGTCATTGTGAGGAAAAGTAGGTACCTGAGGGAGTCTCTTCAGTATGCTGAACTTCAGTCTCTCATTGGCATCGCTGTTGTCCAAATCTTAAAAAGCAAAGAAATGAAAAGAGATTATAATCAGTCTTCTTAAGATGCACATTTCATCCTCGCATTTGCATCCTTAAATTATTCCTCCAAACGCTCTGAGAATCATGGCATCTATAGGTGGTCTGCACCAATCCTGAGGCTGATTTGTCTGACTGTGTGTGTGACCCCTGACCCTGTAATTACCCCCGAGTAGATCAACTACAGTTACAACAGATGCATAAATATCTGCTTAATCCCCGTAGACGAGTGACACGCCGTCCCGCTGACTTCTAAGTGCTTTAAACGCCCTCTTCTCCCGCTTTGAAGCTCAAATCCGTTCGGATTCAGTGCTTTAAGTGATCACTCGCTCCCCCTTTTTGTTTGTTCTGTTTACAAAGGAGCCCGTGAACGATGAAGAGGAAGAGGAGATATTTTGGGGGTGTGGATCTATCTGTCAAACACAGAGACTGGTCTTTGAACAGCTCCATTTGAAGCCCACAAGATGAAGAAAATACATAACGGTGTCTTTAAATACAGCATCTGAGCCCAGAACATGTCTGAGACCCACTGTATGTAATATTCACTGAGTCATGCTGGTAAACTATCATATGAGATAAGACAAGGCGAGATCAGATTACTGTGGCACCTGCTGGAACGAAGCAACAGCATCCTGTACTTAATTACTCCCAGTGTAACCATTAATGCTGTCACTTTGCTGTATTTACAGGTGGCAGCATATTAAACAGGACATTACATGGTAGCTTGTTTATCCTTCTGCTCTAGCAAAGCTGTTTTAAACCTTCATTCTGGCTTGATTTAATGTTTTAATTAAAAGTGGTTTTCCTTTATTTATTCAGGTCCGTTTGGCTTTCTCTCATTTCACACCCACTCTCATTTGCCCAACTGGTTTTGTATAAGTCATTACCAGTATGAGATCACTGATTTGCTTTATCGTTGCCATCATCTTCCCTTCTGTTCCAGTGAAATGTTTTTTTTTATTTTGCAAGCTTCAGATTTACTTGCTGCCTGAGGACAGCCTTCTGTTTGTTTAGTAAGGTTGTGCGTCTGCTTTTGGTCTGTCGTGTTTGGATCTGTAACTGCTGTCTGATATAAAACTCATTTAAAACTTTTTAGGCGAAGCTTGCAGCCATGTTGGCTCTTGCGGGTGCTTTTTCACAGACTGAAGTGATCCACATGGTGTTTACAGTTTCCAGCCACCTGCTCTCGCCGTCTTTCTACCTGCTGCTTGTTAGAGGGTTCAAGCAAGTTCAAATGTCATGGTGTATTTGGCTACATGGATAGTCTGTTTCACTGTGAGCCTCGCAGCGTGGGACAAACTTAGCAAAAGTCTCGTTTTTATAACATTTTTCTCTTTTGATCACTGTCTGAATCCACTTTTTGTCTCTTAATGTGAAAGAAGAGAAGGCACCGGTGGAAGAAGCTTACTTAGCTTCTTAATGACGGCTCCTAACAAGCTCCCTGAATTATGCATGGTATTTCCAGCTTCTTATACTGTCATTTGATAGATATGAAAACAGATCGAAAAGTATTGTCTTTCTTACTTTATGCACGTTCAGCTGAAAATAAAGCTCAAATACAAACCTTCCTCGTGGCATAGCTGAATTTTTATGCTTCATGTGGATTCTTCTGCATTTGATCATGATTATATTCCCTTTTTGAGCATTTATGTGCATGTACCTGTCATGAGACGAGACACAAAGGTCTCTGTGAGCTGCAGAAAACCATGGTCAATGTACTGCAGGAAAGTGTGATGAGGAAGGCAGCGCACAGCAAACACTGCAAACAGGGTGTGATAGCCTGGAGAGAGGGAGAAAAAAAACATAATTCTCCCATTGAGGCAAATAAAACAAAGCTAACACACTTGCTAACATTTTAGCATGCATTCAGCACATGCTGAGTGCTATTTAGGGTGAAGGTTCTGTGTCTGTGTTGGTTAAAGTGCCATGTTGTGAACCTGGAAAACATTAAATACAAGGCAAACATGCACCAGGCTGCATGTAGTTACTTCTCTTGTCTTCTGTTTAATAAAGTCTGAAAAGACTCCATGCCAGTTATGTTCCTTCAGGCTCACATATACACACAGCTTGTGGAAGTATGGAATTATAAAGCGAAGGTTGTGAGGTTGTTTATGTGTGGTACCGGGTGGGAGGGGCAGGCAGAGGCTCCTGGTGGATTCCAGGATCCGAAACATGAAGTGAAACACAGACCACTCGGCTGGGCTGCCCCGCTGCATCCTGGAACAATTGAAAATAAGGTTGTGTAACAGGATTGATCACCAGTTTCCACATGTGGACGTGCTGCACGGTAAACGCAGCTAGAGATAAACACTTGTTGCTTTACATGAAAGAGACAATAACAAATAAGAGCAACTTACAAGCACATAGCACAAGGGCCCAGTTTGTGCTTCAGCCAGACGGACTCCAGCATGTGTCTGATGAGTTCCAGCTAAACACACACACACATTAACACATCTTACTGCTCTGAGTTGCAGATGCTCCATTTGTTTCAAATCAGCTGAAATCATCTGCTTGGAAGTTTTGCACAACTTTTCTGGAGAGCAATCCAGACACATTTTCCTGCTATGAAACTTCCTTCTCATAATATACACGCCTTCTGCACTTCCTGATTTCTTTTTCTCCAACTTCCCCGTTTCATTTCTGAACAAGATCAGCAGGAGAAGTGAGCACATGTTTCAGTGCACGCACATCTCGTCTGCCTCTAGGATCATCTGTATCTGCTTTGTGTTGGAAAACTGCCGGCTGCACTCATCTTTCCACCGGTGACCACTCGGTCATCACCCGAACAATAACAGGAAAATGATCTGCCTCCTTCACATCCTGTGCACCAGTGGGAAACCTGTGCCTAATGCCAGCAGCAACATCTTCTCGTGACCTCGGGGTGGGAATTTCAATTAGCTTCACTTATGTAAGAGGCAGAAGTTAGAGAAGAAGTGGGAAAGGAAACATAATAACAAGCTCCTCTGGGCTTTGTTTTATATCCTTCATTAAACTTTTAAGAATGAAAAAAGACATTTATTTGCATACTATGTCTGGTGAAGGAATGTCCACAGTGTCTGTTAAAGCCAAGGTCGATGAAGCCATCATTAACTATGTGCAGAGTGGGGACAGCTGACTGACGCAAGGAGAGTCTCTGTGTTTGAGCCCAGAGTGCACAGCTCTCCTTTCTCAACAGAAGAACTTATAATATATTATATTAGAATAAAATGTGCCATGGTTTAGGGGTTTTTAGCTCCATTAGTCAGCTTCTAGTCTGTTTTATTTTGAAGAGCTTTCTGTTTACTTCCTGCCCTCTGCTTCTTGTTTATTTAAGCTCCGGGTTTAGCGTTGTCCTGTGCCCGGTCAGCATCACATTAACTTTGATTCACTTGTTTTGGTTTGTTCCCTGCTGTAGCAGAGCTTTGTGTCCCTTTCTTTTGTTTTAGCAGTTTTATTTTAGCAGTTTTAGTATTTTTATATTGCAGCACGTTAGGTTTTTCTAAATTAATCACTCACCACGATGACTCTAGATGCTGTATTGCAGGTGTCCTGCTTCTCCCGTACATGCTACACTTCTTTGAACCGTTTAATGACATTATGCACTGAAGAGAAGAAAACATGCAAATCCCATCCTGTCTTTCTCTGAGGAGCTTTTTAAGGATTTTCTCTCACATTCATCGACGCATCTGAAGTCTGGTGCCTATTTTTGCTTCTCTTAACTTCTTGTGAATACATGGTTATTATCACCTGGTAATAACATCTCTAAGAAAAGATATATCACCACACATTCATCAGGACCAAAAGCATACTGATGTACTTTTTACATAGTTTTGTTTATTAATGTTTGTGTTTTTTTTTTTAGCAAAAACTACACGTTTCAGTCCTTTAATGTCACAATTATCAGTATATACCATTACATCCTCAGTTTAAAGTGTTTTTTCCTTTCACTACTACTATTTTAAAGCTTCTTTGGGGATGTGCTGCAGGCTTAAATCGTAAATCAGATACTTCTTCTAAATAAATGTTATTGCTCTGATAAAGCTTCAGTTATTACTGGTTACAATAACAGTTCCAGTAAATCTATGATGCACTTTTTCTAGTGAAGTCATAAACAATGAACGGTCGCAGCAGAGTTTAACTCTAAAACAAAATGTAGCAAACTGAAAGTAAAAACTGACTAAAGTGCCAGAAGCAGAGTATGAAACTCCTAAATGGAGGCTTTGTGGTCATCTCTTCAACCAAACAAGGATTAAATCTATTATTCATTAAAGGGAAAACTTGATATTTGCTCACTTTGAAAGAGAAATCCAGAACATAGAGTTTATAAGATGAAAGTGTGAGCCATATATTGCACATTCTGCTAAGAACATCAACTTTTCTTTTCTTCACAGCACGTTTGCTGCTGTAAAAATAACTATTTTAGTACATTTGTTTTTATCTCTGCTGCTCACAATGCTTATCCCTTCTACCTTAATGTAAACGTGACCAGTCAGGCTTTCCAACAACGCATAATACAACAAACACTGACATTTTTAAAGTAAGGATATAATCAAACGCTTATTTACAAGAGCCTTTTATTACTTTATGATGCCTCTGCTTGTCTGCTAACACTGTCAACTCAATGGTTCTTTCATTAGGTCCTAAAATAACTCATTTATTTATTATTTGCATAAAAAGGAAAAAAAAGCCACGTTCTTTGGCAAAATAACCCATAGTTTTTTTTTCCATATTCCCATTCAAGTAAATCTAATAGCATAGATGTAGCATAGACAAGCAGGAAGCAAACACACTGCGCAGCATAAACTAAGACACACACACATTCCTACAAGGCTTTCTGTGAGAATAAAACCTAAACTCAGCAGTTTGTTGTTAATGAGGACACAAAGAGTAAGCAGTGTGGGCCTTCCTTCTAACACAAAGCCAGAAAAGCTTCTCTGTTGAAATAAAAACCAACAATATTGCCGCAAATTTCAATTCACTGCATTAGTGATAAATATGGATTCCTGCTTGAAGTCATTTATATGCAACAATTCGGTTATTCTGTTCCCTGATGTACGCTGGTGTTATATAAAAGACTGTTTCTCAGCTGTTTGTAGAAATGAGGGCAGGAAATAAACATCTGTAAAAAGGATGTAAAGTGTGGCAGTAATTTATTATAGTAGAACTTCCCTGGCTCCTAAAAGCTGTAATCTATTTAATCTCCAACTTCTCCCCTGTGTCAATGCAATCATTAGTCTCTATAAGAGCCAACAAGAGGGTGAGATCGTCTTTATTTGTAGGAGAGTCTGTCCGTTTCAAAGCGTACCGCCGCGAGTTTTTAATATACGAGTCAGCTCGATGCAGAAGTTTGTCAGCGGCTCTTAAAATAAGATGACTCTTTAGGCTGTTTTTTCATGTGCGAGTAGGTTTAAATAAGTCTGTTACCCTCTAGGTTTAGGTTTTAAAACCATTCCAGACACATCTATTTCTATTCCTTTCAGTTTGAGTCTGAAGGTTAAAGCTCACTAGTCTGTTGCAGCAAGCTGAACTATCCGGCTGTGAGCAGGGAGGATATCTCTGCTTTTATTTTTACCCTGCCATTTGCAAGTCCCAAAACGTGGCGCATCCTGCTTTCTATTCAATTCCAGCCTTACCCTTGGCCTGATTTAATACTGTTGTGTTGATATATGCTGTATGTCTGCTTTCAGGGCTCCAAACAGAGAAGGAATTTACCTCACAGGAATACTAAGAACCAACAGACCATGACAGGGAGTGGGTATGATCCCTCCTTTTCTATAAACACAGTTTGTCTCTTGGATTCAACACTTAAAAGACATTTATAAATGGCACTTGTATTTATTGGATGCTCTTAATTGACCATGTCTGAAATATATTACTCAGACTGCATCCCTTTCTGCTGTGCTGCAGCTTTACCCTAACTCTTTAATGCCTTAATGCAAACTTGCTTCTGGCCTTTGTTTACTTTTTATACTATTCTATTTTTGTACATGCTTTAAATCACTCTTAGTTATTTATATATTTTATTATCCATATTATTTGTGCATTGGTTTTTTTATTTTATATCAAACTGTAAATTAAATTGTAATACTTTAAACACCCTCTTCGTTATATATACTAGTTTTTCTAGATTTTCCCCTATTTTCATGCCTCTCCATGTGAAAAGATTCTGCAGTGGTTTCAGAAAATGTAGGCTAGAATTCTGTATGATGAGTATGGGATTAGAGTCCTGCCATAATCTCAGATTAATACATTTTGAAGTTTTGCAAGTGTGAAAATAAGTTTGAAATCCTTGAAAAGTATTTTGAATGTCTTTAAAAAAGCACAATTTTGAACTAAATTGTGATTATTCATTATTCATAAGTGCATTGTAGAGTTTCGAGTCTCGAACCATCAACCTCCTCGCTGTGAGGCTGCAGTGCTTGTGGTGGGACAATGTCATGTTTGAAGCTCTGAAAATGTCTAACTGAAAGCAGCGAGGATGCAACAGAAGGTCTGAATCTTGTGAAGCTGAAAGTCTGTAATATGCATGTCGCTCTTATGAAAAATAAGATAAAAACTCTTTTCACACATTCAAAATACTTTTCAAGGTTTCAAAACTCTTTTCAGATTTGCAAAACTTTATTTCCAGTTTTCAGTTTTCAAACACGGACTTTCAAGGTTTTAACAACATTTTCTTTCAGTTTCAGATTATGGCAGGAATCTAATCCCATATGTGACAATCAATCATACTTTATTGTCACTATACATTACATACAGTGAAATTCTGTTCGGACCAAGGTTTACACACACACAT
>JBAMHV010000025.1:11316600-11331958 GCA_037177535.1 Pseudomugil gertrudae
CACACACATAACACATTACAGAGACAGGTCCAGGCAGCAGCCAAATTACGGCGCACCTTTCAAGGTGGGGGAGAAAAACAACCACATGAGGAAGGTTATCTGAGGAGAGAAAAAACAGCTGAGCGTAATATTCAGCATAGTCTATAGCATAGCAATGTCAATGTTGACAGTTTAATTGTAAATTTAAATGCTTTTAATCAATGATTTGCTTAAATACAGATATTCTAGTAATTCAGTTTGTCCAACAGTTTTAAATAGACATTATAAATACCTATGATTTATTCGATGTCCTCTTAGTTTATGCCCTCAAATAAACTTTTTTAACATAAAAATAGAGGTCACCAGCTAGTTTTTTTCATGATTAAAAAAGAAAAAGCATTTCACGATAAAAAGAATTTTAAAGAATTTCTCTCCCATAATTGAAAATCACTTTTCCTTCCACCCATAATCACAGAATTATAGAGGTTCTCTTTATTCACAGATTCAGAATATTTTCAATGACTTTTTTAACACCAAAAATTTCAATTTGAATGTTTTTTGCTTCACACGCTTTTCACCACCTAAATTGTGAACTTCAGAGGTCACGCTCAGGACAATTACGACCTCATTCCAGTTATTCACAGTCTTGAAATCCTGACCAGAAAAATCCACATGCACAATCCTCTGGATGTTTCTGTCAAACCCTCTCTGCCTCCAGCTGGAATACAGCGACTGTTATCGACCTTCCGGAGGATACACATACTAAAAACATCTTACGGGTTGAGGATACTTGCCACAACCATACACTAATGTATTTTTAGAGGACCCAACGAATCCCGCAGCTTCCAACAAACCCACTTAAGTGAAGTGTCAAACCGTTTAGATAAAGTGGAAAACGTGCTGCCTTTCCTCACTATCTCGCTTAACCTTCCAGGTAAAAGAATAAGAGGTAACAAAATAAATATAACTTCAAGAGCAATCCTCTTTAGAAAGTATCATCTGATGGATATAGCATCTTTGAGGCACACACAGACACACACAAGCACAGTGCACCAACCAGTTTGGCGACATAGTTGACAACCAGCGAGTCAATCTTCTTCTTCCCCAGTCGAGGCAGATGTCTGTTGAGATGCTCGCGTAGCTTGTCAACTGTCTGCAAATGCAAAATTCACATGCTCATTATTTTATGGCTTTGTGTGAGTGTGTGCGGCTTCTAGTGAAGCTGTCTTTGCATGCTTTAGGTAGACTCTGCAAAGCAGTCGGCAGGGTCAGGCGGAGTTCACATCAAATTTTCCTTTAACCACAGTTTCTCCGAGTTGATAGGAGAGGAGAGGAGGGGACCTGTGGATGTGAGAGGCTGAAGAGTGTCGAGGATAACGGCCAGAAAAGAGGACATGAGATGGAAAGAGAGACAGAGGATGAACAGAGAAAGAAATTACAAAAGGACACATGAATGAAGGGGATAAAAAGAGAAGGACCAGAGGACTGGGTCATTCTAAGAATAGCTAGCATTGCAGCTGAACTCCATTAAACTGAAGCTATCTGCTCTTTAAGAACTATGCTGAGCACAGAGAAACCACCAGATATGAAATTGTCCATCAAACAGCGTACAGTAAAGAAAAAAACAGGACAGGACCTTAAGATGGCCTCCTTTTAAAGTGTCGACTCATCTGCAGTGTAACAGGAACTTTAACAGATGATGGTGGAATAATCGGTCGGAGGTGGATTTTTATTTTGTTAAAGGAAAAATCAACCAGCAGCATTTGTTCAGCTGTACATCAACAACATTAAATGCTCTTATTTCCCCCACACCTAGTGACAGTGGAGGAAAAACACTGACTTTAGTTCAGTTGAATAAAACGGATGTTGTTGTCTGTGCTGTGTATCAACCTGTATTTATTTCCTCAAGTTGTTCTTGCTGCTGCTATTTGATTCTGAGTCACAGGATGCTAAACTTCACTTTACAAGTAAGCTAAATTACCACTGAAACATCTGAATGTTTGTTTTTTAAATTTTTAAATAGATTTTTCCATTGAGCCTGTTTCACTTTCAGCCCAGTTTCCTGACCTGAGCTGTTCTGCTGTGGTCCATCTGCTTTGACATGTTCAGAGATGGCATTCCACATACATAACATGAGTTACCATGGCTTTCTTATCATTTACAAGCAGTCTGTTCATTCCACATGAACAGGGCAGTTTTATTTAGGCAACTATCTGTCATGATCCCTTCCTGTTGGAACTTCCTCCACACCATCAGACTCATCTACTTCACCTGGAGCTTCCTAATTGCTTCTGCAGTTAGGAGCTCATTCAGTCCACCTGGTCTTCTACCTACTTAAACACTCTCCAGTCTCTTCCCCTCTGCCAGATTATCATCAGACTCATGTCTTGTTGTTTTCCAGTGATCTTCGGATTGGCCCTCGTTGCTGACCTCTTGCTTCATGTCTCTGGATTGTCCCTCCTTGCCCTCGATGGATACTTCTACCTTCTCTGATATTCTGGTTACCGACCCTAGCCTTGTTTTTGGATCCCCGAGCCTCGCCAAACATCTTGGTTAAGTACCTGTCCTTCTGCCTCCCTCCTGACTCTGTCTTGGATAATTGGACTTCACAAGCTGCTCATTATCCTGGACTGTTCTTCTGCTAAATCCCATTTCTCACTCAAATAAACTAATCTTTTGTTCTCAGCTCCTGTGTTTGGCGGATCTTCTGGGTCTCTATCTGCTGGACTCCAGGAAGTTCTCTTGTCCATGTCTGCATTAGCATTTCCGAGCGACATGTCCAACTGAACGTGTGTACCAAATAAAGTGGCCTGTAAGTTTACACATGTGCTCTTACATCTTATCGAACAGTTTGAATTGTAAATCCACTCAACAAAATCATCCAAGCCCGTATTTTAAACTCCCTCTCCAAATATTGATTAAGTTTCTGAAAACTCTTCTCTGCTTTACATGTTTACATTGTTTAAAATTAAATTAATCCCCTCTTGCTGGAAAAAGGCTTCGCTGTATCGCGCAGGTTTATGAATATGCAGATTGCCTATTCAAGGCCTCATTTACAGCCGCTCACCTTCCTCTCTATTCAAACACCTGCAAACTATTCTATGCTCCGTTTTAGCACATTGTTATGCAGCTAAATTAATCAGCATGCATATATTCTGTGGAGGACTGAGTCAAACAGGGTTTCCAGCTAAATAAGCTGGATTTATTTCTGCAACATAAGACCAGACCGCACTAGCAAACAGCTACAACATCCTATTCATTTTAATTGTGATGTTTTCTCAACCTCACACGTTAATTTCTTCATGCGTTTTATTTATTATTAACCTATTTGGGTCTCTGCTAGTGTGACACTTGCAGCATGCTTCTGAGCATTCCCTAAAAATCTAACATGAGTGCTCTGCACATAAAAATGCTGAAAAGTGCAGTAACAGTGATACAGTAGACAAGTTTCCATCTCCAACTTTGCCTGGGTTAACAAATATTATAGTGTTTTTTACATGAACTGAGGAGAATTATCCCAATAACCTTAATTTTCTGTGTTTTTTCTACTCTTTGCATATTGTGGTTAGTGACTCTTCTCTCACCAGGCCTATGAGCACCCTTTGTTGATGGTCTTCCTCCTGAAAAAGTGGCACCAGCTTCTTATCTGTGGAGGAGAGGTAAAGAAAACACATAAAAGAGGTGTTTGAAGAAACCTTTGATGCTGCAGCTACACTTTACTTATTATAGCATGTCGCCTCAGGTTTGTTGGTGCAGTAATACTTTTAAACAGGCTATCAGTAAAACTTCTGACCCATTTATGATTTGAACTAAAAATAAGCAGGATTGATAGCTTCTTTCTTGTGTGTTTTCACTGTATAGACGCATCTTGAACCTTGGGGGTTTGGAGGCGGCAACCCTGCTGTGCGGATGAGAGCATCTGCAGTTTTATGTCAGTCCCACAAAAGTGGTCCACGCTGCAGCTTAGCTTCTCTGGATGAGTTCATGCTTGCATACACTAATGCACATCCGCTTTGATCAGCAACACAAGATGCTGGCTTTCTGATGTTACAGTGTAACATGCCACATATAAACAGATATAAATAGCTGTTTCGGGGTTACGGCTAGCAGTTTCAGCATCTTTGACACTCTTAAAGGATACGCAGTTACTGCAATACTCACAAGCTTCACAGACTTCTAATTTATTTAACCAATATTGCCTCATTAATCTTTATTGACAGCTTTGTGGATTTGGATTTAGTGGCTTTAGGCTGAATGTGCTGAAGACGAGCGGGATCAGGAATGTCAGGCTGACAGTACTGACGGAGAGAGAGACTGGGTGAACTCTGAAGAAGGATGCTAATGATGGAGCTGCTAGATGAGAGGTACAGGGAAAAGCTGAGGAGGAGGTTTAGGAATGTGGTGCGAGAGGATGCAGAGGCCAGGAAAAGATGGAAACAGATGGAAAGTTACAGTAACGGTACAATCAAATTATTTGGGTGCTTGTGTTGCTCCAACAATACTCTGTGCAGCAAAGACTGCAGGAACAAAGTGCAATGACACGGGAAAGGGGAGATCACTGTACTGAACAAAAAAATGTGATTCAGAAAAAAATGTGTAGATAAAAATCAGCAAAATGCATTGAATGAGGAGAGCAGCTGTTGAAAAGCAACTGATAAGCAGCAAATGAGTATTTGAAGCAGCTCAGTGAGTCTCTGGAATCCCAAGAGACTCCATGCAGGATATTTCAGAGGCTGCAGTTGAGCATCAAGCTGCATTTAAGCCACATTTAACCAACATTCACAAAGAGCAACATCGGGAAGGTTTTAAGTTGCAGTAAAGGGGAATAAGATGTTAGCCCCCCTTTTGGATGCCATAAAGTGTTAATATGACTTTTCTAACAGAACATTTCCTGCCATGGGCATAAAAGGATAACACAACCTCCCATACTGCAACAAATACCACTGAATCTTTGGCTGATCCGCTGATATCAACCTTACTAAGAACCCGTGGAGTATCCTTTGAAGGGAAATTGTGATAGTGGGGGACAGAATGCCTTAAACAATAACTTTAATAGACAATTATAGCATCCTCAGATGAGGTCCAAGTAGAAACTATTCATGGATGACAGATGTTTAAAAGCAATATGAATGACTCTATTTGAAATGTAATTTTTTTATTATTATCATCTATAGCGGTTAATCTGATTCAGGGTCGCAGAGAATCTGGATCCTATCACAGCAATCAGCAGGCGAGATGCAGGGTACACCCTGGACAGGTCGCCAGTCCATCACAGGCCAACACAGAGAGACAAACAACCATGGTTTAAAGGTTCATTTATCCATTTATGGTTTGCGTGGTGACCTAATGATTTTGGAAGGACTGAACTCACGATGGTGCTGGAAAACAGAGCTGTGTGTAAGTTTGAGTTTCCAAGGGAGGCTAAGGAGGTTTGTGGAAATATGAGATCATATTTGTGCATTTATTAAACAGGGGTGTCTCATGTTTAAGGCTGACACAAAGCAGCTGTGTTGGAGTCATGAGAGAAAGAGAAAGCAGGAGGATGAGAGGAGAGGGAAGTACTGGGCTCTTAGAAGTTATGCAACTGTAGCATTCTTTAACTCTCATCTATTCCTGTCATTTTATTTTGTTTTCTCTATTTCTCCCCTACCTCCCTCCAAACTCTCGTTTTACAACTTCTCCATCCAAAATAAATCAGCTTGGTAGTTGATTTCAATGATGGAGAAATCCTCAAAGAAAACACAATTTGCCCTTCCACAAAGTTTATGGTTGTATTATAAGCTTTTCTTAGTTTTTTCTTTTTACAATAAAGTCCACATGTCATAAGCATGTGCTCCATTGGACTGATGCATGTGTGTTCAGGCGAGCTTACCGAGACACCACGTATCCACCATTGAAAGAACTCTAGAAGACGAGAAGAGATTTGTGAGGAAACAATTTATCAAGTCCGTATTATTGTATTATTGTTGACTTTAAGATTTTAAGGTGAGGCGGTATGATGTTGCACTGCAAAAGAAAACAAAATAATTAAATCTATAAAAGCAAAACATTTGTTAGGAGGTTCTGGAGTTTAGCTTGAAGGAGAAATTCACTCAGAAGCAGAAGATTGTTGGCATTAAATACCGTTTTCAGCATTAATTACCTGTTTAAGTAATTTCAAAACGTATTGTGTTTTTTATTAAAATTCTAATATATATTTATATATATATTTATATATATATATAGTGTGTGTGTATGTGTATATGTGTATATATATATATATATATATATATATATATATATGGTCATATTCTGGGACACAGGAAAGTACCAACCGCACGACCTTATAAAACAGTTGTGCTGTGAGCTTTCTGTAGTTTTCAATTCTGACATTGTTGCACCTCATTAGAGAGAAATGTGCATTTTTTACAGACAGTGCAGAGGAGCATTCATGCATTCCCCCCTCAGGTTTCAGCATGGAGAGTCTGGTGCACATTTCCTAACAAAGCTCTTGTGGGAGGGAGACCTACTTCTTTGTGTTCTCCTCCAAGTGATTCGTGTGGCTGGAGGGTCTCTTCTCGGACTTCTGAAACAACAAAACCATCATAGAAGGGCTGAATGTATGCTACGGTTGTTCGACAAAGACCTGCAGGTGGGCTGACAAGGACACGCGTCAGAGGACACCATTCTGGTCCTGCACATTAACAAGCACTTCTAATATGTTTGTGATTATTTAAAGATGTTTTAGGGTTTCTTTTGTCTATATCCCATTCAACAAACAAACTCACCAGTTTTTGCAAGTCATCTTGAATGTGTGAGCTTCTGTATCTGGGGTTTGGAGCAGCATCCAGATATTTTGTCCTCTCTGTGTTCCACTGCAGCTCTGCCCAGAAACCCTGGAGACCCCTGGCCTGCACGGCAATATACGCAAAAGCACCAGTGTCAAGGCAAGGACATAACTACAGGGTATTTGCACCTAAACTGCATACACACAGACTCAGAATGTGCAAAGCCTTGCTGTTTCTTTGAGGTGACATTACTGAGCAATTAAGAAAATGAAAATATAAAAAACACAACAGCAGAAAACAAACAGTCCACAAGAGATGAGAAGATGAAATAAACACAGGTTATACGTGTTGCTATTTAATTAACATGTTTAAAGTTTTACAAAACATGTGTCCTCACCTTCGCTTTAAAGACGGCTTCAATATGCTGTTTAGTGGTACAAAACACACCAGGGACCTCCAACAAACATGCCGGGACATCCTGGAACAGGAAGACCAACCAAAGTGTGCATTATTTAAGTACTTCTAAACAAGCTAAACTTTAGTGCATGGCAAGATTTTCACATCTGTATTCTGATCAAAGTACACAAGATGCCATTTTCCTCTCTATGCCTTTATGCATGTGCAGATGCATGCAGAAGTGTGTGCATAAATGTGTTTGTGTCATACCTTCTTTTCAAATACAGAAGAGTATGGCAGGACTTTATCCAAGCCAAGGCACTTTTCATACCCTATTCTGTACAAAGAAGCTGTGTGGGAGAAGGAGAGATGCACAAACAGACAGAATCCTTATTTCCAGCACTTAAACACACACAACAGAAATTTTATCTTGAATGAATCACAGAGATAAATGAGGCAATTGGGTAAAGGTCCCACTGCAAACAACATATTTTTAATAAGCACAGCAAATGTATTGTTTTATTTAATAATTTGCATTTTTGTTTTCTTATTCTACACAATAACACCTGGGTTCATTTGAAAAGTGGTAATTTCCCCAGCAATAAATACAAATGTATTCAGTCAGGTCCCCCGTTATTTATTTATTTATTGTGGTTATTTATCCTCAGCTAGTTGTTTCCTTTGTGTGAATTAATATTTTGAAGTTATTGTTTGTGCATAATGCCAGAAAGACGAGCTGGGGCATACAAATGTATCATGGCTGCTAGACTTAACCATGCTTGTCAAATTACCTCTCCAAGGTCTAAGAAAAAGTACATTTATTTGCAAACTCTACTGATCTGCGTAGGATGCCTGACATAAGAAGTTTAGGAGTCAAAAGAAGATAATGAAAAAATTCAGGGTTGTGTGGGCAAGATGTAAGCAGTGAAGTAACCACAGGCTGACCGGCAGAAAAAAAAGCAAACTCTGGAAGGTGATGCTCCGGAAACTTCAGTTGCTACTGACCTAAAAGGAACTCTTGGATTTGATCAAAGGATTCAAAGGCGTTCACATTGTCACACAGCCATTCAATAATCTGGAGGTATAAGAGAAACACACAGGAGACAGGTTTAACTCTGCAGAATGGGGTGCTCAGCATAAGCTACAAGTCCCTAGCTTACAATCCTTCATATGTGTACAATACATTTTATTTATTCTCAACACTGGAACAGGTTCCCACTGAGCAAATCTTACGTTTTTATGTTTGTGCTCCAGGAAGTTACAGCCTGAAGCTAGTTAGTTTAGCTCAAAACATTTAAGCATGATCAGGTGGCAGCATTTAACTTGTTGAAAGCAAGGTCAGATGCTTTAAGACGTCATTTGGGACATATTTTTAGGATATAAATAACAGTTATGATAATTTAGTGTACTTAGCAACCCTACAGTAATTGGTAATAGAAAGCTGAAGAGTATTTTTGTATTTTTGTGGCCTGAACATATTACTCTTTTAGTTAATTGCATTTCTAGCCTAAACCTTAACACAACTGAGTATTTATAACCTAAACTAAACCTAACCTTAACTCAATCAAATAGTTTTCACACATCAGCTGTACCATTAATGTACCGGTAATAGTTTTCAGGACCTAAACCGAGTCAAAAAGTTTAGATGCCCAAACTTTCCCTAATGAAATATAACAATAATAAATCAAATAAATTCAAACAGAAGATGCATTTACATCTGATTTATGGTCACAGTCAATGGCTCAAAGGAGGATTTAGATTTTTTATCTGGGGTTTGTAGAAAACTGTCCTCAAAAATACATATTTTTAAATATGTGTTATGACGTAGCATCCAGGGAATAAACTGATATTTCTGAATGCAGAGTGAGGACGCCGGCAAACCCGGTTTGGCTGCAGACTGATCACCACATGATTGACATGTTCTGTGTGTTTACTTAACCAAGTAGCTTAAGCTTTTAATGCCAATAAACACACTATCTTCTTTTGGGCTTTTTGCGTAGCTAACAATCCCCAAATATCTACTTCATACAGAAACAAGGTGCTAAAGCAAATATGATAAGTTTTTTTATCCCATTTATTATTAAAACCACGATAGCTTTCAAGTGAAGAGTTCTTGTTAGCTTAACCTTACATATTTTTCAAGCCATAGATGAATAATTTAATAAAATACTTTAATAAATGAGCAGATGTCTGGAAAATAATATAGATTACAATCAATTGTGTGTGACAGTTCCAGCTGATTGTTTGTATCACAACAGCATAAAACTACAACAATAGTTTTCATAGCTTTAATTCTGTAAATCCCACAACCAGAGAGCATCAGGTTTAATGCATCAGGCATAAATATCTAAGTTAATCATAACATATAATGGAAGTGGGAGAACTTGATTTGGGTGCTATGTCTTTAAAGGTATAATCCTTTATGAGCAAAGAAAAATGTTAATGAGCAATGAACTTTATTAAAACCACTACCTTTGCTGCTGCTGGTCCCACTAACAGAACTACAAAGACTACAAAGGCTCTGTGTAGTGTCCTGCTTCCCAGTGCCAGCTGCACTAATGAGGCTGGTGACTCATTTAACCTTTAAGAAATAATTCATTGCACTCTATCAGAGCGGCTGGAACATCTTATTTTAGATGTAACACTAATAGTCTTATTCATAGTCAGCACGGTGCTGAACAAAATCTCCTCTTTTCTGTCTTTGGCTGGGTTTTCATTTCTTTTCTCTCCTCTCATATTTTATTATAGCTAAATGTCTTTTTTTTGTTCTGTCCTATCCAGCTGCTTACTTCTAACTCAAGGTTGACATCTACAGCTTTAACACAGAAGTGCAGAGAAAGTGCAGGTTTTACCTGGATCTATTAATCATTCTTAGCTGAGCATCAGTTTTCCTGCAGGGAAAGTGCCAGACGGTGACTAAAGTCTGTACAATGGGATGTATGTAGCTGCATACTCTGACAGATTTCCCTTTTTTTCTTGCTGCCACCTTCTCTATGCTCCATCTCCCACAAGGAGAGCATATTGATCTTAGCAACAACGTAGCAACAATCGATGAACTTGCTTCTCTTTATTTCATGTGCTACAAAAATACAGTTTTTAATAGAAATGCATTGGTAGATGCTGGTGTAAGCTCAATGTATGTGGACTTTCCTTTAAAGGGCAACATCTTTATCCCACACACTCCGTTATTCTGTCTGCATCTGCACCTTCAGCTCCAGGTTTGGGTCATTTCCCATGTAAACCAGCAGGCAGTGGAGGGTAGCCAGGCGCTGAGGGTCAGTCTTGCTGCTGGGGCACCTTGGGAAAGGGACAAAAACATAAAAACTTGCCTTTAAAAAACAAAGCAGACACAGAGCCAGATGCACAAGCAGGTAGCCAACCAGTCAGGTGTTACATGTGCTGTTTAGAAAGTAGGATTCAAGTTGGTAAAGAGAAGGAGAGAACAGGATGAAAGGTTGTCCAGGAAATAAACAGCAAACTGGCCACTACTGCATCTTTATCGAGGTAGAGGGCTCAATGCAAAGTGTCTGCTGGCAAAGATTCAAGTTATTTTAAAATGTCTCTGCAAAGCAATGCATAAACATCACTACTTCTTCTACCTGCATCTCTTCTACCTATATCAACCTATCATATGACATCAAAACAACTTCTTTTCCTCAAAAGCTCAGACTCACACTCACCTGGAATTTGTGGATCGCAGTATATGAAGCAGGAAAGCAGGGCTGAGCTCAGCAGTGTGGATTCTCCCACTGACAAGATGCAACAGACAGCCAATTGGCTGATCCTCTGCATGCAGCACGGTAACATCAGCCGTCTGATACTGCAAGCCTAAGGTTGCATCATGACCTTAATGTTGGGATCGAGAAAAAGCCACAGGTGCATAATTGAAATATATCCTCTCTTTTTAGCAGAGAAATACTCCATGTAAAAAAAAGCAAACATGTACTGTAACTGAGACAAGCTGTCATGCAGCCATCACCTAGCAAAGAACAGTGTGTTACCAGAAAGGAAGAGGGAGTGGCAGAGCATCTCATGCTGCCTGGTGTTGATACAATGGAGGAAATGACCCTGCAGATACACCAGGATGTAGTAGCCTACATATAAAAACACATATTAGTATGCCTTCTGCAAACTCTGAGGATACACACACTCATTTGCATGGGTTTGACTGTGCTTCTGGTTTGAATGTATGAGTAGCAAACACATGTTTGGTAGTCAAATTTACAAACTTACCTGCATGGCTGGAATTATAAGAGCATATGCCTGTGATGCATGTGTCTGTGTGTGCAATAACCTATGGAGAGGAAGAGCGGGTGGAGTTGTGTGGATTTCTGCGTTGGTTCATCATTGCTCAGGGATACTCGGAACGTCTTGCTGCAGTCTAAAAGATGTAGGAGGAACCAGGTTTTCTACCGTGTGCAACCAAAAAGCAGCGACACATAAAGGGATGACTCACACACATAAATACGGTACCTTGATGAACTAAAACCAGAGTGTAAATCACTTCTTGTTGATCTTTTAGTAGCTGGCTGTAACACACACACATACTTCCTAAAAGTAACAGGACACAGTAGTTATGGATCACACAAACAAATGATGAGAATTCATGACAGATATATAAGTTGGGACATAAACTAACAGAGATAACATCTGTAATAGGAAAAGAAATCAACTGGGCGGAAATGTGCTTCAATCACCTTTTAATTATCCAAACAAGCCAATGTTAATTAGTTCACATCAGTCAAGCTGTGTTGCATTTAAATACACTGTATATTTATTGTGCAGTGTCTTGTGTAGGTAGAAGGTTTGTGAATCTTTCAGGAAGCTGCTTACACAGCACAATTTAGACAATTACAGTGTGGCAAAAGTATGTGAATCTTTTATTTAGAACCTGGTGCAGTAATAACTGCTTCTTGAGCTGCTGTGGTAGTTGCTGAGAGTCCTGCAAGTCAGCTCGGAGGGAAACTTTCCCCGTGTAATGTGTCAGATTGTGGGGTGGTGAAGTCTAAACTCTCAGGGAATCAGTTTCTTTTCTGAATGCCAGAATAGAGCCCCAGGTGAGGACAATACCCAGGTGTGCATTTTTATTTTTTGTATGGATTCCTGACTGCATCCAGGTAGACAGGTGTGCAGAAGAACTGTGCAGGTTGTGAGATCCTCCACTGGATTGGCTGTTATTTCACATATAAAGGATAGTTCTCTGGCAGTGATATGTGATTTGACTTATCTACGTAAACAACTGCACGATTTAAGTGGACAGATATACTAGATAAACAAAAACCGCTATACATCTATAAATTTAGTTATTGATCATAATTAGTATCCGTAATAAAATCTAACCTGAAACCATTAATATTGTCAAATCCCGTAGTGTTCTTCCTAACTATGAAGTCTAGACATCCCATACTTTTGCCACTGACATGCATTAGTGGATCATATATACAAGTAAATAAATAATCAAGAATAATATCTTATTTGCTTAATCTTTATTTTTGGGAAACCAAACCTGACTTTGATCTAGAAACCTTACTAGTTTGTTGTGACTCATATGTATCATTGGATTATGATGATCTGCTGATCTTTGCCCTATTCTGTACTGCACATTAGATCATACCGCATGCCATGATGTTAACTTACGTTCTTGTTTTCAACATAAATAAAAAAAAACACAGAAACGTGCAGAATTAGTCACAGAAGTCCCACATCGACCCATTTACAGCTGTAAAACAAGCGGAGGCGTGAGCAGCCGGGTTACCTATTCGGTTTGTGAACACCTGCATCCTGACAAGCTCCCGTTTTTCTGCATGATAACGGTCAAAACCCAGATTTACAAACCTGTCGGAGAGATTCACACAGAGATATGTTTGAAGTTTCAGAATCATGCAGCAAACTTTCATTGAACATTCACATTGACACAGAATATATAATCAGTGGATTCCTTACTTGACTGTGTGGAAACAATTTGCTGGTAAGTCGACCAGGAGCTCCAACTGTTCAACAAAAACACGGACATGTTGTATTATTCCAAAGGGAAAGAATAAATAACAAAAGACTATAAAGAACTAAAGGTGACATACCACCGTTTCACAGTTATGGTTTGGGAAGAACTGAATGCACCGCAGCAGAAACTTTTCCTGTACAAGACATTTTACCCATTTTTTCTTATTTACAACCGTATGGATATATATATATTGCATGTTTAGATGCTTTTGCATGCCTCACCCTCGGTGTGAGATAGTAAAGCCTTTGCGTGTGTCCGTCCCACTGGACCCAGCAGAAATCTTCTACAATTCTCTCTGCTGTTTTGGACAAATGCTCTGGATTTGCCATCACCTGGTGCACACAAACACATTCATATTCAGCTTTGCAGACTCAATGAATTCTTAATGCGGAGCTCCTCTGGAGGAAAGCACACTCGGCATACCGTAGATGCAATCCTTGCACGGAGGTTATGTAAATCCAGCTGTTTTACTCACTAATTATTGACCAGTATTCTCTCTTTGCAACTCAAAATGGCACATTGCAAAGTCTTGGATGCAAACCTCAGCCAATCTAACACTCACTGTCACTCACCACTCTATAGCCCTCCTGTTTGCTCAACAGCACATGATAGAGATCCACATCTGAAACACACAGGAGAAAACTTATTATCATCCTCTAATTATTATAGCTTTTTTTTAAATATATTTTTCTGCATTTTTATTTTCCTGGCAGATTAATGAATATACGCTATAGCAGCTCAGACAAGCGGGAAAGCATAAGGGCACAGGGACTTGCATCCATCTTCGGTGAACAACAGCAGATGGCTCTCCAGCACTGATCTCTTGTCACTTTCTTGATGGAGAAACTAGAAAAAGGGGATAAAGGAAGGAAAATGAGGCCATAAGCATCAATCATCAGGGCATGAGCACCTAAAAACATGACACATACAGTGTAATGCTATCCCAAAGCCTTCAACCAGATTTCTCCTTTTCCGTGTCAACAGGGAAACAAGAAAGAGATGGAAATGAAAATGTAGAATATAAAGTAAAGAGTTTGAACAAGTCTAAAGAGGTTGAAAGAGCTGAAAGTAGACAAACTTTGGTTCTCTGTGATGATCATGGCTCTGTGGGGGGGGGGGGGGGTGTTCTCCTCTTAGAGGATGGATTCTGGAGATATGAGATCAGCTGTGTGTGTCAGTCAGATAGCAGACACATCTGTGACTGACACACACCTGGCACATTTTTTTTATAAAGTCTTCGGTGCTCACACCAAATACATTTTCTCTTACTGTGCTTAGGTTATTTAAGTATGACCATTCCCATTATTCAACATGGTCTGAACCCTCCTAAACTTCATCCTTTGGGTCCATTTCTTTAGGTTACTTCGGGAATAGTTCTCCGGGCTTCCTGACTGGATTTCAAAGCTCTTCTTTCAATGTTGGCTGTCTTATCTTCTGTTTGCTGTCAAGTCGATCCCGCTTCAGTATTGCTTACATTGGTGCTTTATCTGAGATGCATTACTTCACAGGACCCGTTATCATTGAGTTTCTCTCCAGGTCTTGCATGATTTGGTACTACAACCATCACAATCTTGCATTCTGTGATGAAGACTGACTGACCACTGGAGAGACATGACTTTGTTGCTCGTTTTTTAACATTTAAGCAGTGGAAGTGTAAACAATCACTTCTGGAAGCGAGCCTTGGATTCAGTTTGACATTTGATTGTGTTCCTTAGTATCTGCACATTTATAAATTGCCCCATTTTTGTAAAGTCTAATCAGACTGGCCTTTCTTTAACTTGCAGAGATCCGCTTTCTGAGTAATATTGCATCAGATTTGCGTCAAATGGTCGAGAAAGATTTTTGAAAAAAACAAATAAATAATTAAAACAAAATGAATAAATAAAGTAAAAAATTTGGCTTTAAGACAAAAGACCAAACAAGATAAATTCAGACTTAAATAATAAACCTTTTGTCTCTGTATTTTGTCTAATTATAACAATTATTTTCACTTATTCGCTCATTATTTTATTGAAAGGTGAAGAGAGAATAGCTGACATTGAGCTAACTTTCATATTTAATCCAATTACATTTATCTTTTTCTAAAAATGTAAAGAGACAATAGGATTATAAAAACATAAAGTGGCTAAAACAAAACAAAACTAGATTTTTTGCTGTTCTTACAGAACAGCAGGGTGAATGCTTGCTTGCATGCTGAAAACGGTCGAACTGCAAT
>JBAMHV010000025.1:11337722-11359440 GCA_037177535.1 Pseudomugil gertrudae
TCATATTGTTGTAATTCTACATATAAATTAGCTATTTTCTAGCAATGGATGTGGAGAGCTGTATGTGGGCAAAGTCTCGTAGCTAACACGACTTCGGAGAAAACAAAAGCGAAAGTTGAGAGGAGGAAGGGCTGTCACGTTGTATACCCACTACCGTTAGCTTAGTGCAAAGTACTGAAATTGGCTTATAAATATGTAGAATTACAACAATATGAAGCAGTAACTGAGTACTATTGAGCACTCGTGTAATTGGAAACGAATGGGCAAACGACGACCAGCTGTGGATTTTCAGTGTAAACAAATGCACTTGCTATAATGTTATATTGCACGTAGCAAGTGGTTGCCGGGACGGTTGCCATGGCAGTCATGTGATGCAGTGATGATGTTGGGACAAGAAAGACTGAAATTATTAAGAGGATGAGTGGGGGAGTGAGGGTGTCAGCAGATAATCATTAAAATGATCGAATCAGATTATAACTGGTCAGAGAATGTATTATGTCACCGCTATAAACCATAAACCAATAGAAATGTAGTTATCTGATGATTTAAAATGGTGATTCTAGACTACAGAAACAGTACTGTAATACTAACTTTTCCTCCATTGAAGAAAAAGGAGTACGTTTAATTAATATATACTGACATTTATCTTTTTATAACAATGTCTTTTCTCTGTTAATATACGTTTTAACAGTACTGTTATTCTTTTAGTTTTATCTGCTCTTCATACAGAAAGAAGTCCCTACATCTGGGAAATGGTTCTTCAAACTCAGCAGAGGGTTATCACTAAAAACTAGTCTGTATGACAAGTTGCCAGTATGAATCTGCATTGGATTTCCAGCTGTTCATCCATCTTCTGCTGCTTATTATGGATGCAAAAACTTCTTTAACTCAGCTCAAAACAGGCCAAATACATCCTCGCTTAGAACCCAAAAAGAGGCTGAAAGAATACGGGCAACACTTTCTATGATCAGAAATCAGTGTAACTCATATGCACTGTCACATTTCAGTCACGAGTTTTGTGAAGGTTATTATTGAACATCTTAACAGATAAGCATGGAGTTGGAAGTGTGATGATATGGGGCTCTAGGAATGGTTGTGAATATCTATCAGTTTTATTTTGATGAAGTGACTGATCAAACATTCACACAACTCTAGTATATGGGTTTATATAAACTGTGTTTATCAGAACTAAACATGACAAACTGCTGTCAGTTTTATATTGTTTCATTATGACTGATAGGGTCTTTATTAATGTATTATATTGATCAAAACCTCCCCTTCTAGGTCATTTCCATCAGGTTATGCTCTCATGTAGATTTAAGGTATAAATTCATTTGTGTCATTGTGGTTTAAATTTGACTTTCGTACTTTTGTTTTTATTTATTTAGAAATGATTTTAGAATGCTTCAGTTTCATTTCTTTTAAAAGCACCGTTTTAGTTTCAGTTTTCTGTTTCTTTCACTTGTGTTTTTGAACGCAGCTTGTTTGGACACACCTAGAAATAATTTTTAATAAGCCAATGTGTTTAAACTTGTTGATAGAAGTGTACTCATAGAGGAGAAAAATCAAGGTGATGTAGTTAAAATGTGTTTGTTCTTATAATAACCAAGTGTGTCTCACGCTGTGCTAAATGAGAAATGTAAATATTAGCACATTAATTACATAAAATATAGTTTTACAATAAAGTAAAACCATAGAGAAGAAATGTTATTTTGTAATCTAAGTATTTCTAGCTTTGCATTACTTCCAGTTTAGTGCTCTGCTACATTAAGCAATGCCACCAGAGCCAAGGACGTTATTTAGATTACTTAAAATTTATCCCACATGTGTAGATCAATGTGACTTCGCTCAGTCAAATACTTTTCATGAAACCATATTAAGTGTCTTAGTCGATTAGCACAGTAAATATAATACCTAGTTCTGATTTTGATGGCTTATACCATTAAAAAAACATCATCTGTATCTAATAAGATACGTTTGGTATCAACTTCTTTAGTGTGTTGCGAATGTTTTGTACTTCTTCAAGGCTGAAACGATTTAAAATGTGTAAACTTTGAAGATTAATCAGGATTTTGATAAAACCAAAATGAAACTATGTCATTTATGTCAAACTATACATTTATTCCCACAATGTATGACCATACCGCACTGTTTTTTTTATATTTTGTAACCCTAATCTAACAGAAATATACAAGTAGTAATAATAAAAGACAAGTTTGAGGTCATAGTGAGTCAAAAGCCAGGAAGCTGAAGTGTGTTTGGCAGGTCGTACTAAAGTTTTGGAGCCGTGGCTGGAAAGGTACTATCGCCTCTGATATTGTTTTTATCTTTTACTTTCACTGCAGATGCATCAAATGTCAGCAAAATGGATCTGATTAGTTATGTTATATGTTCAGTAAATGTTGCCCAACTAGGCTAAAGTTTAGATTAGTTTCCTGTTAAACATTTACTTGAGCCAAGCAAAAAAAAAAGCAAACAAAGCAGTAACCCAGTCACAAAGTCATTAAGGAACAGTTAAAATCAGGTAGGAAGTGTGTTTAAAGAAGGCTTTTACACAGCATCATAAATGCATTAGTGTTTGTCTGTATGCCTGTGTGCAATGCCATGTCAGTGCAAACAGCTTGCATGTGTGTGCTTTGCATGTGCATGACTGTGCAATAAGAGAGAAAACAACTGGACTAGTTTGCAGTTTAGCTAAAGACAAAGGTTCAGGCTATTTTGTTTGCAGGATGGGAAACTAACAACCCCTGTGTGCCTGAAGCTTGCCTCCAAAGCAGAGCTTGTTTGTTGTGTGGAAAAAATCTGCGCACACAGGTCTGTTGTTGGTGACATGTCACAGATGAAAACATACAGTGTTTAATTATTTTCAGAGTTTTAAAGCGGTGTCACGAGTTTGAATCCATGTGACCATTTTTACATAACATGGCATTTTTCAGATCCTAAATCCAGAGTCTGGCGTATGTGGTCCTTCACGTCACAGGGAGAGTTTCACAAAGCTGACTAACCACCACGAGCTTCCTGTTTGGTTATGTGCTATAACTTTTTTGCTGCAATCTTCAGATGTGACAGTGTTTGGAAAGAAGCCAGTACCTTAACACTTTGCTTGTAGTGGAGACGGTTTGGATTCATATGAAGCTGATGCCAAACCCGGCTCTATTCTTGCCGTAATAATACAGGCTTTCCAGCACAAACAGCACACTGTCAATTCCATGTTGTGCTTAGATTCAAGGAGATGGAAAAATAAGCTAAAAGATCAGAAAATGCTGAAGCACGATGACTTGGCAATATATTAAGAGGGCATAGTTGGGATATTTGGGGTTAAAAAGTCACAATTTCAGTTTTCCCATCATGTTTTACTGACACTTTTCAGTTCTGTCATCCTGACGAATCTTCTTCCAATTTTTTCTAACATGTGAGACACTTTATAAATGTTATTACAATACTAGAATTGAAATTTGTTACATTTATCTGCAAACTTTGCTGCCATTTTAGTGTTATGCTTCTTTATATGATGGGTGGATTTCACACAAAGGCTTGGATTAAATGGATCAATATTTAATCAGTCTGATAAAAATATTCTGGGTTAGCCTTTTTACATGGCGCAATGAATACAATCATTGAAGGTGTGTGTTGCATTGTGTCAAAGCATTGTCTCACTCATGCCTATCTGTGGGAGATATCACTCAATGAGAAGAATAATGTTTGGTTTTCCAGCTCCAGTGATAAAGTGTTATTTATCCAGTAAAGTGACCTTAAACAGGCTGAACCTGGTAGTGAAGCAGCAAGCTGGGTACTTCTGCTGGTACGGCACCTCTTCCTTCATTAAGCGTCCATAGCAAAGACCCGTTGCAGAAAGGAGTCGTGATTCATTTTACTTATTGTAAATGGAATCAAATTCTCTAATTATAAAGGATTAAGTGTTAAAAACTGCCAGTAGTTTCAAGTAAGGGCGTCACCTAAAAAAATCCCTGCATCAGGTTGTTACAGGAGGATTTTATTCTAATTGCACATTTGTTGCTATCATGGGACTAATGCGATCCACAGGTGTGGCCGCTGTGTCTTTGAAACGAGACTGCTGTGAGTTTTCTGATTTTACGATGTTACGTACACATCAGCCTGTGGGACAGAGAATATGAACACACGTGGTGCAGCATAGTGTCATGTTGAGTGTCTCGACTCTATTTTGAGTCCTCAAAAGCTGGGAGGAAAGGACACATGCGGGTCACGGAAACTGAGTAGTTCATTGACATTTATCAACCTCTCATCTATGCAAATGGAAGCTGAGGAGGTGTTTCATTTCTGCCTGCATACATTTAATCTATTAGGTTTTAAATTAAGCCCTTCCTAAGCTTTTAATCACCTGAAGGACTACAATTTGATCCATTGTTAGTGAGATGTGGACTAAAATATCTCTGTTTACCATTATGTGAGATGTTTCAAGCCTTTATTCTTTTGGGTCTCGGCTCAATGGGAACCTGTCCTGCTACATCCAGCCATGTCCCAGACTTAATAAAACACCTTACCTGTAAAAACTAAAGGGGAGAAGACAAACAAAGCATCAATATATTGTATATTTGCATTTACGGCTGCTGGGATTCAGCATCTGCAGATTCTGTGAAGCTGCACTGAGGGTTAAATCTTCCAATGCCCCAGCGTACCCCGTGTGGGAATGTATTAACTCATTTGGGATTTAATTGCTGCTTGCAGGTCACTGTTGCATCTCTCCCTTTTTTCCCTGAGGGTGTATCTTTCTTTTTTTTATTCTTCCTCTACAGTTTTCTCCTGAGACATGCCTGGACATGCCTCAAACCATCACCAATTTATTCCCACCATTTATGCTCCTCGTGTCTGCCCTCTTTTAATGCCATCTACATGAAACTCTCTCAGATGTGCCTCTTTGAAAAGTTTATTTTTATTCATTTTCAGGTCCAGCTCTGCTCTGATGCTGAATAAATAATACGTGGGTTCTCTGGTTCAACCAAAGTAAATGTACAACACATTTCAACATTCATGTATTTCATCAGTTTCTGAGAAAAACGCAGCATCTCTGCTTGACCCCACGTCTCTGAGGATATTTCAAAAAACGGTGTGCAATACTTTTACACATATGTGGGTAGAGATCTAGATGTTTGCTACTCTGGAAATTACAGAACAGTGCATTTTAATGGCTCTTATAGAACAAGGCTCATTGTGGATGTAGCACAATGACACAGAGGCATTTCTAATATACTCTGTTGTTTAAAATATATGTGGGTTGACAGGAGTTGTTTATTGTGACATTGAGTTTGCAATCCGTTGCACAGCTTGTGGGTTACTACAAATTACCGGACTACCTTGTATCGTGCTCTGTCTCTGCAGGTCACACATTACAAACAGTATCCCCCCAACACGAGTAAAGTGTACTCCTACTTCGAGTGCCGCGAGAAAAGGACAGATCCCACCAAAAGCAGAAAGGTCAAATATGACAAAACGGTCTTCTACGGCTTGCAGTATATCCTCCACAAATACTTAAAAGGTAGGTTTTTAAACGGGTCTTCATTTTGCTGCGTAATGAGTCAAACTGCTGCCAGTCAGAGCGAGGTTTGGCCTCCTCTGTTGCTTTTGTCTCCTCAGCTTATTTGTGTAAATAAGTGTTTCCAGTCAGATACACAAATTAAATAAAGCTAACATTCCAGTACAGCTTCACTCTCGTACTGCAGGAGCTGCACAGTAAAGCCACTGTTTTGCTGTTCATCTTAGCTTTTAAACTCCATATCAGAAGATTTTAATCATGGTAATAATACAAAAGCAAGGCTTATAGCTTAAACAAAGTGAACTCTGCAGAGGATTTTGCTATGCTTTCTTTGTTTAAGGTCGTTCAAGATTCAGTGCATTCCTCAGTGATTTAGGTTTCTGCTATCAAAGCCTTCAATAACTTAAATTAAGTTAAAAAGAACATGGTTATAATGTGCTGTATATTAATTCCACCATGTGGATCTTTTTTTTTTCTTTTGGTTTGTCTTTAAAGAGGAGGGCAAGGAAAAACTTTTAGCTGGTCATGTTTGATGTCTGCAAAAGTAAAGGTGATCAGAGATGGAGCATGAGAGGCAGACGGAGTTTGGGAGAAAAAAGATTCAGCCTCTTGTCTCTCTTAAGAGGATTTCATGGTGTGGTATCAGAGGTGCGGGGGAGAGTGCCAGGAGAACAGAGAGAGAAGACAAAAGCACAGCTGCTCTTTTAATGTTTGAGGGAGAAAGACCAGCTGTCTGAGAAGAGCGGCCCTTCCTGTCCTCAATGATTAGACCAACCATTAAGGAAGCATCCTTGATCCTCACACTTTGAGAACCAAAACTGTGTATCATAATCTTCTTCAGTATGAAACCGCAAGCTGTCTGTGCAGCAAAACTTGTGTATGAAACAAAGTTTAGTTTGACATTTTAACAATAAAATAATAAACAGATGTTATGATTTAACAGCCAGTTATGTCTTGATGTTCCAGAGTTGGAAAACCAAATGCAAAGCATTGTGGCCAAACCGGACAAAGTCAAAGCAGTTTGAGGTTTTTTTTTTTTTACAGATGACTTCCTGTTTTGCCTTTTAACAAATAAATGAATGGAAAAGATTGATGCAGTGGGGTTTTGCTTGGCTCCAGCTACTATGAAAAAACCAAGGAAAGCATGATATATGTAAAAAAGCAGTCATAGTAAACACTATAAATTATAATGAGTTGGTTTGAAGCTGGTCCGACTTGTATTGACAGAGGTGTGTCTTTGTGTGTCTTTTTGTACAAAGTTGCCTTGTCAGCACTCACAGGAAGCATCCAATTGAATTACAGTTACAGACAAAGATTGATCTCTGTTATTTCTTCCATCTTGTCTTTCTTGCTCTTCAGGAAAAGTAGTGACTCTGGAGAAGATTCAGGAGGCGAAGGAGGTGTACAGAGAACACTTCCAGGATGATGTTTTCAATGAGAAAGGCTGGACATACATTTTGGAGGTGAGAGATACATGAGTGCTAAAAAAAGCAAAGTAAGACTTTGAGATATGAAAGATATGAAACTGTTTGGCTAGCAGGGGAGGGAGGCTTTAAAACAGTCATGTTTCTCATTCATTCATGGACCAGCGTGCTAATCTTTCCATGTCATACATGTTAAATGTAAAGTGTTTTTACGAGATGTCTCAGAAACCACATATCTAAAAAGAGGCAGCACTTTCCTGAGAAAACACTCCGAACTGTGTTTATATAGCTGCTTATATTATTATCATTCTTTCTCTAGCTTGTCCTTTCACTGTCTATATCAAATCTCTGTCTGGCCTTTTTTCTTGTTTTGGTAGAACTGAAAAGCACATGCTTTGTATATCTGTCTGTCCACATTGCACATAGATTGTAGGTCTTAACAGAAGGTCCCCCGTCGCTGGAAACTATTGCTTCCAGACATCTTTCCCATTCATCAATGCATCTTCAGCAAAAGGAGGAAGAGGTATAAATGAGACTTTTTTGTTCTTGTGTTTACAGAAGTACGATGGACACCTGCCCATTGAAATAAAGGCGGTGCCGGAGGGAAGCGTCATTCCTCGCGGCAATGTTTTGTTCACAGTGGAGAGCACAGACCCTGAATGCTACTGGCTCACTAACTGGGTGGAGGTAAGTTGTCATCGGAGCTCAGAACAGCTGATGTGGTTTCTGTATCATTTATAACAGAACACCCTGCCCTTATTTTTTTAATTAGTTGTTTAAATATCTCTTGTGAGCTCTTAAAAACTCAAGTGGAGTATTAATTCACTGGAGTGACCCTTTTAACTTGGTCACGTTTAAAGCTCACCTCGCATGCCCACATACAGCAGTTTTCATTGTTCAACTTATTGATGATAAACCCCCTCGAACAGGCACCTCAGTGCAGTTTAATGGATAACTTAATTGGATTTTTAATCATAGAAAAGAAATATATAACTATATATATAATAAATGTATAACTTTTTTTACAATTGGGAGTTTATTGTTGATTATTTAGCTTGGCAGCGTGCCCACTGACAATCTCTTAAATCTGACAGAAGTACAGTTTAATCTGTTACTGCAACAAAGCTTTTCCACTCAAGTTGTCTAAACAAATTTTAAAAAGAGTCTGGTCATAGAAAAATGCTTGTTTGGTGACTGTTGTAGCTGATGAAATAATTTAGGATCTTATCTTTGTAATATGTCTGAAGTAAATAATGTTCAGTAGCTTCATTCTCTCTGCATTGTAATTTATTAATGGATCAAACTAAACAGTAAGAAGACATAGGACCACCTGTTAAAGCTTTTTGATAGGCTAACAAATTGGTTGATGTTGATGGATGTCCCCTGACATCAGCACCTAAGCATTAATTAGTTATCATCCTTAGTGGCTATAAATTGAACCTTTCAAAAGAAAGGAAGAAAGGAATCAGAACCTGTGCCCTAGTCCGGTCCCCATGATCTAACATCCTGCAAATTGGAGATACATCCCTTTTCTGACACACCTGAATCAAATAGCTGAATTCCCTCCTCTACATGTCATCCAGTTCTGCAGAGGCCTGGTAACAAGCCAATCATTTGTTTCGGGTGTGCTGGACAAAGGTTGCATCTAAACCTCGCAGGGTGGTAGATGTTGGGCAACTAAGAATCCACCTGTTTACTTTCTTCATGCAGCACTCAGGAAAACAATGTAGGAACTTGTTTGTATAAAACTAACCTAATCCACCTATGTGCTCCCCTCAAGCTCATTAACAGCAACGTAATACTGTGTTTGTTTGTTTAGTTAAATGAGTTTTTTCAGAGCCGGGCTGCTTGCTTCTCCTTGTTTTTATATAGTAACTTTTACCCTTATAGCAGTAGTAAATGGGTTAGGAACCACTGCTTTTTAAACATGATTTATATAACATGGTGTCACTTTGACAGAATGAAATCATCTCTGGGAATGTAAGCTCCTATGATCATTATCAAAACACACAGATTGTGTATTTTTGTGTTTTAAGTACACCAGAATGTATTTTTCTGTATGAATCCTGTTCAGACAGGCTGTGTAATGTAACTTCTACTTCAGATCCAAACATGTCCAGCAGTTACGATACGTCTGACTGCTCCCGTAGAGTAACCACGTGGGGATTTCTTTGTTCGGGTTCAATCGAAACACTTTTTTTTGTTCATGTGGTTGCTTGCTTACACATTAGAAGGGTTAGAAATGAAATCAAGACGCATTTTAACCAACCATATTATGAATAATCCTCACCTAAGCGTATGTGTCCATGCTGTAGGTCACCCACAGCCCAGAGCATTGTGACAAAACACACATGCACTCACTGTCCTGGTATATTTAGATACACCACTCATACACACCTTGTGAGTTTCTGTTGCTGATATAAATACATGCTTAAGCCCACACACACACACACACACTGTCATCGTTCATGGCTGATATAAAATTAGCCACAGTGTTCACCCCGGCGTCCTTGAGTTGCATCATTAGGTCAGTGTTTCTTTCTCTTTCCTCTGTCTGTCTCCTCCCCTCCTTCTCCCCTGTGATATCTCTCTGTATCTCATGGCTTCTGTTTTTCCCCCATAACCTTCAATATTCTCAGCACCCTCCCTCCATCCTTATCTTCTTCCATTTTGTTCAGTCAAAGTCAGGAAAAGTCACATTGGCACGTGTGGGTGTCTCCATGTGTTTGCACATTCCTACTAAGAGTTGTTTTTACTTGTGACACTGCCCCATTTATCCCAGTCAAACTATCACAAACTGATTTCATAAGAGATAAATTTCAGCCTTTCTGTGCTTTTATTGACTCTTCATAGAGCTCCATGTTTTCATGTTACACAGTACATTAAGCTAGTTGCGTGTAATTTAATTTATTTGCGTCCTCTGGTTTTAAGGACGTTTTGGTAGGTTATGTGGAAAACCTTCAATGACCTGTTTGAGATTACAATTAGGTTAAGGTCAGGGTAAGGAGCTAGGAAATGTATCATGTCAATGCTTTCGCATAGATTCCTCTGTTGGCTTGTGTGTATGTGGACGTCGGCCTTGCTCTGGCAGTCACATGAGTCCATACTATAGTTTATATTTTGAGGAGGCATGTGACCTGCTCAGGGTTATAGGGTGGAAACACACTGCAAAGTGTTAGCAGGGAAAGCCAAGTCATGAATCAAACTAAGAAGCTAACAGAGATCACATTTATCTCTCCACTTAGCTCATCTTTTCCCCCTCTGCAGAGGAGGGCAAGCATGGCGTGTTTACGCTCTCTTCATGCTTTCTCTCTTTACACACTGAAGGCAATGAATTTCTTTACTCAACTTTGATTTTTCATTAAATGAGATGCTGTTAAAATAATCAGAAATGATGTGCCCTAATGGATTAAAGACCTCAAATGATCCACTATAAGATCCTGATAGATGCTCAAGTTTATAAATAAGGGGCTGGATTAGTTGGTTATTTGCTACTGCTGATAGTAGTGTTTGATTGGACTGTTTTTATCAATAAACTTATTATCAAACACGTTAAAAAAGGATTTGAAAACAAATGGCTTAAGGTCATTAATTACACGAGGATACATAAGCTTATATTGCCTGTGTAGTAAGAATAGATTCACTCTCATGTTATGCATTTTGAAACAAAACATGAGCACTACAGAAATTTCTCTAAATTTGGGATTTATAAGACACCAAGCAGCCTTTTTATTGGCATGGATCCACAGTCTTACTATGCTCTTGGGAAAGAGATGTGATCCTTTTGGTATATTGAACAGTTTCCATCTGTACTTTTTGGCAGTTGGTACAGTTGCCTTGTCATCGCAGCTTTGGAGCTTCCTGGTTGTAAGGTGCACATGGAGCTCTGTGACAACATCAACAAAAAGCCTATTTACACCTACAGATAACAGATGTTACATATCTATATATTACCTTTTAAAAGCAAACTTTTTTTCCTTTCCTTTTTTTTCTCCTAAGAATGGAAGTGATTGCTGACAGCTAGCTTTAGTGTTTAGAGACTTAAAATGTAGAAGAAGAAGAAGGTGCAATGACTTGAAGAATGACATGGATAAAGGTGGTGCCTGGCAGGTCCTAAAACATATGAGTATACTCCATTTTATCTTGTGTCAACAGCTCCTTTGTGACATTTCCCAGGTGATGTGGAGTACAGATAAGCCATTTGTTTTCATTTTGAAATCTAGGACCCTGTTCCAGTTGACACAAAGCATCAAACAATGTACTTTTCCCAGAGATTGTCTTATGTGAAAAAGCAGACGGCTTTCATCCCTCTGAGCCTGTTGGTTTTGGGTTTTCGTACCAGTTGAATTCTGGGAAAGCACTACCAATTCGACCCAGCAGCCAATAGTTTCTGCTAAAACCAAAACAGCAGATTCTGGTGATGCTGGTGGAGAAATGTTGATTTTGTGTGGTTCAGATAAGAGATTTATTTTTACTCTGTTCCTTCTCGTTCTGCCAGACCATCCTGGTTCAGATCTGGTATCCTATCACCGTGGCGACCAATTCCAGGGAGCAAAAGAAGATCCTCGCAAAGTATCTGCTGGAGACTTCTGGGAACCTCGAGGGCCTTGAGTATAAACTGCATGACTTTGGCTACAGGGGTGTGTCCTCACAAGAGGTATGAAAAGATTTGTTAAATCATTGTGATAAAAATGATCCAACAAGACTTAAATACACATCATGTATGTTTATATAAATACAGGATAGCTTAGTTTATTATTTTAAACTTAGGCGTTTAATACAAAGTAAATTAGTTGTAGCATGCAGGGTTTATGGGACAGATTTAGCTCATTAGCTTATACTTTAAGCCAGATCAGAACAAACTGTTGTTGTTGGGCAACTGTTTTTCCAGGCTTTCGAGTCTAAGGTCATATTTAATTATGTAGTCCAGTCAGTGAGGTGCAGTGCACCATGAAATCTTCATTAAAAAGATTCTTCAGTGTTGTTTCACCCCACTTCGTTTCCAGACTGCTGGGATTGGTGCCTCCGCACATCTGGTTAACTTCAAAGGCACAGACACCGTCGCTGGGATCGGAGTCATCAAGAAGTACTATGGTACCAAGGATCCAGTGCCAGGCTTCTCTGTTCCTGCTGCTGAGCACAGGTACACATACACTTTCCCCAAGCTTTCAATTATTTCATGAGGAACAGACTCAATATTACCTCCCTGCATAGAGACATGATGTTGGTTTGTACCCTGCAGGTCCCTCTTTTACAGATGCTGTTTATGATGTAGGGCAGTAGTTCATTCCCCCCCAAAACCTCTCCCATTTATAATAGATGTCTCCTAAAGTCCTTCAAGTATCTTCCGAGCCTTTCAAAAACCCCTTAGTGGTGTCTATATTACAATGTTAATCGGCATTTGTGCCATATATTATATTTATGTATTCCCAGGCACAGCTCCACTGTTTCTCTCTCTCTCCCTCTTGTTATCCACCAAAGCCATTGACGTGGGGATTATGAGCTCACTTCATTTGGCGGACGTTGTTGCTAATTTAGTTTCCTAATAAGAACTTTGTCACCTTTGGATTCATCTTGTAAAGTCCTTTTGATTGGCTGGGACTGAGAGAGCTGACTGACAGCTCCTCACATCTCTGCTGTTTCATGGCACTGATCCAGTCATCTAACGCTCACACAAACACACGTTTTTTTTGTCCTTGTGTGGCTTTATAGTCCCCACCAGGACAGATACTGCTGCTCCGGCACACTTTTCTCTCCTGCACCAGTGCATTCTGGGATGGTGGGAGTGGTTGTCAAGGCAACTGTTATGTAATGCCCCCCTCTTCCTAAAATTTGTTTTGTTTTCTCCTCAGGGGGAGGAGTTGCAGGGAAATTCCACTTTGATTTTGATGTTCAGGAAAGAAGGGGTTGATGTCAGATGGGAGGCAGGTCACCTTGTTGGATAAAGGGAATGTATGGGCTGAGTATAAAGCCATAAATATTTTGCAGCTGTAAATGAATGTTTGCAAATACCTGCTGCTGTAGACTTCCACTGAATAATGTTTAACTCTAAAAAAAACTTTACTACATTCATTTTAGTCACAGATACAGTCTGTGTCATTAAAAAGACCTCTCTGGTTGCATCATCAATCGTTACATGTAGAGAGAGAGTCCAGAGCAGCCTCCCCCCGGCTGGGATGGTAGCAAAAGATTCCCTCTAGGTTCTCCTCAGCTCCTCCAAAAACAAGTTATACTAGTGGGTGGCTTTTCGTCCCCTGAGATAACAGATGGTGGGATGTGACAGGGCCCAGAAATTGATTCTGTTCCTTCATAGCCACATCTCCATCTCTCTTTCTCTGTCTCTCTCTCTCTCTCTGTCTCTTTCTCTGTCTCTCCCATGCTGTGTAATCTTCATCCTCTGGCCTCGAGGAGCTGTCAGGGCAGGGCAGAGCTGGATGCAGCCTATTGAAGCAGAAATTATCTGCAAACATTAATTTATGGCTGAAAATTCTTTGCGGCTTTATATTGAGCCCATAAAAATGTGAAGAAAAATCAAATATTGTTACTAAAATAAACTTATCGGGTTGTATTTTTCCTGTAAGATTTTGGTCTCAACACATTAAACTAAAGGTTGGGTAGGTCTGTTCAGGTCAATGCTTCCTGTTTAAAGAAGTTAACTGGTACCGTCTTGCTAATCCAAATAAACAATAATAATAGGTACCCATGTTATGCTAGCAGCGGTTGACTTGTACTTTGTATTTTCTTCAAAATAAACCACACACACACTCGGGTGCGGACTGGCGGCCTATCCAGGGTGTACCCCGCCTTTCGCCCGTATGCAGCTGGGATAGGCTCCAGCCCCCCTGCGACCCCGCTCTGGGAACAAGCAGTTGAAAATGGATGGATGGACACACTCGGGTGCTTTATCACATTAAATGAGATTTAGAGTATTTTTTCTCACAGCTGTCTCAATGAAATATTTGTGGTATGCTTTGTTAAAAGCACGCCTTAAAACATGAACCTGTTTTAGGGCATGTAGTCACGCACTTGACTATACCCTTATCCTACTTGTCATGGTTTTTCTTCCGGGAACCCAGAAGGCATCAAATGACAGAACGTAGAGTTCACACTAACACACACACTAACACACACATTAACCTGAGCTCAGACCACCACACACCAGGTAGAAAAACACTTCTTTTGTCAGTAGTTAATCATCTTATAGGTACAATCTTAACAGTTTTAACAGTTTTTATATTTTCAGTTCACTGAAGGAAAATTGCTATAAAACAAAACAGTTTTTATAAAACTTTTTCAACTTGACAGCACAAACTTTTATTGCTACACTTTTCAGTGTAATCTTTTTTTTTATTATTCTAAATTACACAACACATTGGAATTTTACACAGATCCTTTTCATAGTTTCACTTGCTTTTGTTCCTTTGTTATTTTAGACCTCCTGAAGTTCACATCAGGATTTTCTGCTGCAGGACTATTTTTGTTTTTTTATTTTTTATTTGTTTTGGGGTTTTTTTTTTGGTAAGATGTCAGGACAAGCAAGTCGTAAATCGTTTCTATTTGATCCATGTCCAAAACTAGGACTATACCACCCTCTTCTGGACAGTATGTGATATTTTTACTTGATTGGAGTCTTGTGACTGTCACTGGCAGCTTTACTATAACTTGGAACAAGTTTTTCAGGTTTTCTTTTAACAGTCTAGCTGTTTATGTTGTCATTTGCTTTTTCTTTGCTGTTTTCGTTACCCTGTCCTGTTTTCCTGGAGGGAAACTTCTCCAGCCTTTATCCCAGTTTTTAAAGCACTCAAAAATATGTGCAGTGTTGCAAGAGGACAAATAAACAGCAACAGTTGCTTTGGCGTTTTCCTCCGCAGCACTATCACAGCATGGGGGAAGGACCATGAAAAAGATGCTTTTGAGCACATCATCAAGCAGTTTCCCAGTGTGCCCGTATCCATAGTCAGCGATAGCTATGACATCTACAACGCCTGTGAAAAGATTTGGGGAGAAGACCTACGAGGGCTGATAGAGGCGCGAGGTGCAGATGCCCCGCTGGTTGTCCGACCAGATTCAGGAAACCCACTCGATACAGTGTTGAAGGTACATCCACACTAGCAATCTGACAATCATTAAACAAGCCAGGAAGCCAACCATACTTTTTTTTTTTTTTTTTTTTTTTTTTACAATTTCCAGGTTTTGGATATTCTTGGTAAGAAGTTTCCTCCAGAGGAGAACTCTAAAGGTTTTAAGGTTCTGCCTCCCTACATCAGAGTCATACAAGGAGACGGAGTTGACATCAACACACTGCAAGAGGTACAGAAACTCCTGCAGCTTGTTATATGATATGAATATAATTTACATCATCAATGTTTCAACAACTATTAATAATATTATTCCACAGATAGTGGAGGGTATGAAGCAACACAATTGGTCCATTGAGAACATTGCCTTCGGATCTGGAGGGGCTTTATTGCAAAAGCTGACCAGAGATCTGCTCAACTGCTCCTTCAAATGCAGCTATGTCGTCACAAATGGACTGGGGGTGAGTCCAAAAAAAACCCCCAAGTACCAAAATGTCCAACAGGCTGTGGCTGTTCTAAGGGAAATTCATCCCCACAATGATTTGTTTTTATGTTTCATTGTATGTATATATGTGCTGTGGTTCAGGTGAATGTGTTTAAGGATCCAGTGGCCGATCCCAACAAGAGATCAAAGAAAGGTCGCCTGTCTTTGCACCGGACTCAGAGTGGAGACTTTGTCACCCTGGAGGAGGGCAAAGGTGATCTGGAGGAGTATGGTGTGGTGAGTTTTTTTATTTTTGTAGCTGGGGTTGTGTTTGAAACATTGAGGAGTGCTCAGTGTCTTTTGGATGTCCTCAGTTTGGAGAATCAGTGACAAATCAAGGGATCAGCCATCAATAACAGTGCCACAAAGGAGCTGGCTCATTTAGAGAGCAACAAACCGAACAGTGTTTTTTACTCGTTTGCATCTCATTGTTTTATTCTACACTTTAAGTAGCCGTTTTTAGCTTTTGGGTCAATTGGATAAAGTGACTTTAAATAACTGAAAGGAAATGATAAAACTCTAAAAAGTTGAAGAAATAAAGACGTGATTTTCACCAGGAGGTTGGCTGCAGCAGCTGTTTCCCAGCTGAGCCAATAAACAGTGATTCTGTAGAAGAGCTGCATTTTCCTCTTGATGATGTCCACAACAGAAGTTGTTTTGTTTATACACTATGAAGTTTGTTAAATTTTAAGCATAAGCAAAGTAGCCTGTATTGCCCCCTTGTGGTGACAAGCCTCAACATGGTTTATGTCTTTAAAGGGAAACTAATCTGATCCTCTTCATTTCTCAAAATATCCCATCTGCTTGGGTACAATAGAGAATAGAAACTCAGCTGTAGTGTGATTTTTACACTGACTGGCCAGTGTGTTCATGTGATGTTTGCAAGGTAAATGACTGATGTAAAAGTAATACAGACTAGATATTTGCAATATAAGTTTGCTCGAATCTGCATGAATTTTCAGGCTTTTTGTTTTGATTTGTGAAATTTAGCTTTTTTATTTGCTTACTTCCCCTTTCAGAATTTCCCCCATTATTTTCCAAACTACGAGCACTTTTACACTCTTCTGGTGGGACTATTCATCAAGTATTAAAGAGACATCCTCAGTAAAATAGGTGCTTTATTGCTTTTTGATGCAGAACAAATGCTGACCTTACATTTTTTGTCTCTTCTCTTTTCCTTTTGCCTCCCCTTTCCCTCCCTATCCTCACACAGGACCTGTTGCACACAGTCTTTCAGAACGGAAAGATCGTGAAGACGTACACATTTGATGAAGTCAGAGACAATGCCAAGCTCAAAGAGAGTGAGCTCGAAGAGCTGCTGCACTGAGTGCAGTCTTCCTAAACCCCAATATACTATCCAAACCCTACCCAACCCATCCTTTAAACCTCATTCTTTTTGCCTCCAGTATCATTATAGAAAAGGAGGTGTGTGCACTGCTAATTTAAGCCCAATTTCAAAGCCTAAGAACCTTCTGACAGGTTCCCACAAACCCGAAACTCCCTTTAGATTTGTAGATTTTCACCCTCACATTCTAAATACTGTTATCTGATAGAGGAGGGGAGCAATGTGGAAATTCACACATCTCACAGATTAATGACAAAGAGAGAGAGTTCTGATGGGGATGTTAAAACAAGCAGCTTCGTGCAGCTCCCTCAAATTAAACTTCAACCTGTTGGGTATTTTACAACTTAACAAAATGTGTTTGGCTGGCTGCTGATGGGACTCTTTTCCACACTGACACACATGCAAATGAAGTGATTGTAGGCTTTTTTATTGAGTCTTTAGGGCCTACAAGTGAATCAAAGTAAGAGATGGCAAGAGAGGAGCCACACCAGTGATCGTGCTCTGTGTATTCTGTACATTAATATTAAGGAAAAAAATCACACATCTGAATGAAATTAGCCTGTGAAGGAAGAAAATGTTAATGTCATACAGCTGTGCAATGATAATATTGACAATTTCTTGTTTCACTTTGGTAGCAAAAAGAATAAATCTTGAACACTTAAATTGTAATTATGGTTAAAGAAAGTGTTACAATTCCCACATTTTGTTGCCATTATTAGTAGTCACATAGCCCAAATTCTAAAAGCTCTATCACATACTCATGTTATGCACTCCTGCCCACACAAATGCTAACTGTACATCTATGAAGGAATATAAATAATAATCTCCTTCCTATTTTCTAGCCCGACATCACATCAGAAGGACAGTATATCCATCCACTATGTTTTCAATGTTTAGCTATAAGCATTTATAATGTAGTGTCAGTGATTTACTTAAGATTGGGTCTCCGTGATGACAAAAGCTTTGCCTTTTCTGTGTAAGACCAAGAAATGATGTAAAAAAAAAGCATCACAGAAGTCTTCTTCACTGGAATGAGGATGCTAAAAACTTAAATATTAATGAAAGATTATGTAATGTATCTGATTCCTGGACTGAAATGTATGTTAAATGTTGGTCGTGTTGTGTGTGTGTTTGTGTGTATGGACATTTTCTTCCTTTAAAGGACTGTGTTATATTCCTTTATGCAAATATGTTTGTCAGTGAAGGGAATAGAAAGCACTCTTCCTTTTGGTGGTCGTTGAAACCGAGAGGAGACACGTTGTTGTGGTTATGAGACAAAACACCAAGCGAGGACGTTTTCTAACGGCCATGCTGTGGTTGCTGAGCAAAATCGTTACCCTCAGTACCACTGCCTTAACTCGTGAGAGGCAAAGCAACCTTCAACAAAGATGTCTCTGGAAGAGTGTGAACAGGTATACGTCGGCTTGTCCCTGTTTCCTGTAACCACCACTCATTGTGCGAGTCACTTTGTGTTGTTGGACAGGCTTGCAGAGGTGTTGTGAGTCCAGGGTCCAGGGTGTACCCTGCCTCTCGCTTGCTGATTGATAGGCTCCAGCTCCCTGCAACCCTGAACATGAATAAATATCCAGAGATGTGCAGTAAGATGCTGAGCACTGGATGTTTTGTAACCATTCATGATCCACCTGAGGTGAACCTTAAGAGTACAAATGCCATTGTGTTTTACCCATTAATGTCTTCCTTATGACATAAACACATCTTTACCTTATAATTAGCTCATTTTAGCACCCCATGATGGTGAATGCAGTTAGCATAGCCAGCAAATTAAACATGTTAGCATTCAGCTTCTAGGACGTCCTTAGCAACAACCACAGTGGAGCTTTGTCTTGTTGAACCATCAGCGTATCATTATCCCCTGATGGGAATGTGTCATCAGACATTCAGCTGCTTCCTTCATGCTCACCTTGCTGCCCTATCTTAAGTAATCTCTCCTGTGCTGCTTTTAGAGCCTTCCACGTTCACCATGTTGGTTTTCTGGGATTATTAGGAAGAAATCTGTGATGTCTCTGGCTCAGATTATCCTGCTGAAACACAAGAAAGGCCTATAAAAGGTCACAGCTACGTTGTTTTATATTCACTTGGTTTTTTTTGGGGGAGTGTTTTTGGTTTTAGTTGTTTTTTGGGTTTTTTTTTCCAACTGTTGCTGCTGTTTTCTCACATTCTTCGTTATCTAATTATCACACAGTAGTTGTTGATTTTTCAATCATGGGGTGCATTTAGTAAAATGTTATTTTAGTATTTTGATACTGTCTAAGTTCTTACCTCAGAGAAATATTATTTTGTATGACAAAGGTGAAAAAAATAATGCCAGAAATATTGCAGTGAATTTCCTTATATACAAACAATGCGGCCATACTGCCTTCTCACTTGTACATAAAACGAGTAGTTAGACTGAAAGCAGAGACGGCAGGTTAGCGAGACGACCACATTAGATAATATTATTATTATTTTTGTCAGAACGACCATTTTTGTACCAACAGAATATCCAAAACTGCTCGACTGATCTGGCAGCGTGACTGTTTCTCGTGACGTCAAGCTTTTAGCTTTGTGTGCGAGTGTGTAGTCTTGTGTGAATGGCTTGTATGTAACGAGTGAAAAACAATGTTTGTGAATATTTTTTTTTCTTTTATGTTGTTTCGATCGTATGTATATGTTGGTTCTTCCGAATTCTCTCCCAACACAACTGATATTTTAACTAACATGACTTACTATATTGTCAACAATACACTGATTAAAGATGCCACCCCGTACATTTGCTGTTTGATTTCATTCAGGTCGATTTAAGTATGGATACATCTGAAACATGTAGGGCAGGGGCTTTCGAATCAGGATTGTAACAGGCATGTAAATAGAAGTTTGATCTGAGCAGAGAAAAGCGTAAGTAGCAAAAACAGATGCACACATCTGGCTCAGTGACGTTTGCCCCACTGAGATCTCATTTGAGTTTCATTCATTTACTTCCTGTCCCTGAATATGGCAGGAGTCCTGTTAGCTCGAGCTGTTACCTCTTCCCCCCCAGGCTGGTCTAATGGCAGATTAAATCCTAAAGCGAGTCACCATCTCACCTCTAGCTGTGTAGAAATAGCACAGAGGGCACGGACTGGTGCTAGCCAGTTGGCATGGTAACATCAGAGGAGATGGAAACTAGAATTACACATTTAGACACGGCAAATTGCCAACGCTTTACTTTTAAAGACCTAAGTCCGTCTGCGTTGAAGGAAAAGGTCCTCCTTGTTCCGAAATGAAAGTAAACTATAAGATTACACCTTTTCTCTTATTAAGAGATCTGATACTAATCCTCACTGACCTGCAGGTTTTAGCTGCTTCCCTTCTGTAACACACCTGATTTAAACTAAATTGATCCAACCACTTGTAAAGTTCTGCACAATGACCTATTAATTTTAGTTTGGTGTGTAGAAGCATCGGAAACCCCTGAAGCCTGCAGGGTGGAGTTTTGGATCCCACGTAAAAGGTCCAGTCTGTGGGATTAGGAGACATCTGGTGGAAACATTGAGCATTAAAGCTCAGTCCTTCATCTTTACTATCCAAGGTTTCTTTCCACATAGTTGGTGTGTTGCATCCTTCTGAGTGCAACTTAACATGTTAGTTTCATGTGTGAATGCAAACCCTGAGTCTGATCTGTATCAGTCATGACAATGGACGGATACACAGCTGTGGGTTAAACTGAACATTGTTGACTAAAACAGTTTTGTTCCACATCACTATACTATACAGTCATTTAGCAGACGTTTTTATCCAAAGCAACTTACATGTTATTTTAAACCATTTTAACCATAGCTATTATAACCTAACATGCATGGGTTGTGGGTGGGAGGAAGCCGGAGAACCTGGAGAGAACCCACGCATACATGGGGAGAACATGCAAATCCCACACAGAAAGGTCATTGGACAACCCTCCCCAACCTGGGCTCGAACCAGCGACCTTGCTGTGAGGCCACAGCACTAACCACTGCTCCACCATGCTTACACAGTAAACTTAAATTATTTTTTTCTGGTAAAGCTTGTCATAATAAACCTCTACCCCCAATTAATTTTTACTTTTTACATCCACCTCTTGTATGTTTAATACAACTTAAACACGGAGCTCTCCATCATCCTTGAGGTATATCAATAGTCATGTGATGTACGACCCAATGCTTTAAAAAAATATTTAAGCCATTGAAATTGTACATGTGTTAAAATAAAGCTGTTAAGATATCGGCTTTTATACTGGTATCTAATATACCACATTTTTCCATCTCTTAATTTCCAATATAAACTGATACTGATCAGTTTAAATTGGTAAATAAGACATGACCTCCACTTTGAAGCAATTAGATGTCTGCAGACCCCTTGAAATAATTCCAAAACATGTGGACTCGGCAGCTTCTACACCTGTGGTGAACTGATAATGTCACACCACGAGTATATTATTTGTCAAACTCTTCAGCCGAGTCTTCTCCAAAGAGTTTAATAAATAATACGTACATGTTGTGTAAAAGTTGTAATAAAAAAACATAAAACCGATATAGTATAGTAACATTTTAATGGCTATATCAGCGAATATGATCTGATAACTTGACTTAAAAGGCCTCAAAATGATTGCTGCTAAAAACAAAAGCAGAATTCTAGTTTGGTTTGTCCTGCTGAGGTTAGCCTACAAACATGTTCATACACGGAGGGATTATTGCACTTTCTATAGGTTTTTATAGCATTATTATTATTCTCATATTGGTTTATTAAATTTTTATCCACATATGGCTGTTTATTATTAATAATAACTGTAGGAGCCAAATGAGACTGTTGGTTTCCTCCCCCAGTTTGCGGAGCGTGCACGCGCACGCTCTGCGGACAAGC
>JBAMHV010000025.1:11364669-11391498 GCA_037177535.1 Pseudomugil gertrudae
GTGTGTGTGTGTGTGTGTGTGTGTGTGTGTGTGTGTGTGTGCGTGTGTGTGTGTGTGTGTGTGTGTGTGTGTGTGTGCATCCATGCATGTGTATGGGTGAGTGTGTGGCACAGCAAATGTGAAGAATGAGCATTACAGTCAAGCCGTTTGGGTTGTAAGCACTTTTCAGAGTATGTGTGAATCTGTTGATGATGAAACATAATTTAAAAAGTCAGCTTAAAGTATTTCCTGTAAATGTTTGTTTTTTATATTTAAAAAAAGTTGGTGCAGAAACCTCTGAAAAAGCAGTTATTGGAGAGTGTGAAAGCATACAGAGCTATGTCTAAATGGTTTAAATGCCACCGATCCACAGTCCCAGCAAGGTAAGTGATAGTTTTCAAAGAGAAAAATAAGTTCACTTCTAAAAGCCTTTTATGAGGCTCAAAGCAGACAAATAGATGTGGAGTCCTCCAAAAAGCCAGTAAAACCCAGGCTGCATGTGAGTTTTCACTCCTTTGTAAAGCAGAGCGTCGTCTGCACTTTTTAAAACTTTCTGGTTCAACTAAAGGTGCATTTTTAGAGAAGAAAACACTAGCAGAACCTAAACTATTAAACTCATTTGCTGCCTGGGAGTGCGCATCCCGAAAACACTCTGACGTGCATGTGTTACAGCATTCTGCAGTCATGAATCACAGGCAGACAATGAGTTAGCATGGTGGTGGTGGCATCATGGTCGGGGCCTGAAGTGGCTGCCTCTTGGCCTGAGAAACCTGCCATAAGATTGTGTGTTAGCAGGGCTGATTAAGTCGTCACTGAGATTTATAACACACTCTTATTGTCCTAATAATTTTACAAATAATATAAATTCTACTATAAATGTGGCTCTAGTTGGAGGAATGAACTTTGCTCTGTGTTGGTTTTAAAGGCAGCATTACTGTCATATGGTTCGACACGCGTGGTTGACTGACTCAGAATCCTGAAGCTGAATGGAAGCTTTAGAGAGAGCACATTTTTTAAATAGCAGACAACTTTTCAAATTAAAAGCTGCAAAAGCAAAAGACTCAGTGCTTTTGTTAGGCTTACCGGTCAAAGTGTCATTCAGTATCTGTGATTTCTGCTTAATTAGTCAAGATAGTCATTGTATCCTGTTTTCTATATCTTAATTTTCATATCCTTTAACAAGGTTAATTCGAGTCAGTCTCAACAACGATGCTTTTGTTTGTCTAAACAGCTCACGGCTATATTTGCTTTTGGAAGCTGTGGTGGATACGTAGGGAGGAACATCATATCTGTTTTCTGTGGTGATGGCAGAAACGAAACCCTCAATGCCAATTTTCACTATCCATTTAGGTAAGATTACTGGATTAATTAACATTTAAACAGCTGAATTAAAGAAAATTGTGACTTTTATGGTCTTTTTGTTTCATTGTTTTTGTTTCATAACCAGGTTGAGCCAGGTGCCGCTCATCGAGGGAAACACCACTATTTGTAATAACTCTGTCTCTACTACATACATGATGGGAGACTCGGCTTCTGCTGCAGAGTTCTTCGTAGGCATCGGCATAGTCTGCTTCCTGTATAGCATGATAGCCTTGTTGGTTTATTTGGGCTACATGCACGTCTACAAGGACTCAGACTTTGGACCCATTTGTGTGAGTATAAATACATTCGATACCTAAACCCAAGATGGAAATTTTGATTATTATATAGATTTAGTAGTAAATAATATCTTGCAGAGCTGTTTTTATTATTTTTTATGTGTCTCTCCAGGACTTTGTGCTCACAGCAATCCTGGTCTTCCTCTGGCTGGTGTGTTCGTCTGCCTGGGCGAAAGGTCTGCAGAATGTGAAGGACGCCACAGACACTGATGGCATCAGTTCCTCGCTAGCGCTTTGCAAGGGCAGCAACATCACCTGTGGGGTTACGGAGTTCGCCAGCATGCGGACCCTCAATATCTCTGTGGTGAGACTGCTAATTATTTTCATGGATCAGATCATACCTGAATATAAATGAGCTGCTTTCAGGTGGCTAACTCGTGGATTCACAGGTCAGAATCTTGATCCATGTTTATATGACCTTTTTTTTTAGATGCAGCAGTAATTGAACGATATGAAGGGATGTCAGTTAACTCTTGGTCTTTCTGGATAGCCTGGTTAGAAAATGCCATGTCCTTTAACCCATTTGAAAAAGTAAATTGGGATAGTACATATGAAGCTGCATTAACTGTACAAAATGGTTTCCTAGTTCCTTAGGATGTGGCTGATTTTGTTTTTGTGAACAGCATGCCTTTTTATATAATGTTTTGATTATAACAGACCATGTAGCTCATTTCGATCCATATTTTGAAGAATTTTTGTATTTACATTTACTTCCAGATCCCAGATCAGAGTGAAATCTGAGGTCCATTCTGACCTCCATTTTCAGTAAAGTTGCAAACAAACAGATTAACACGGGTTAAAACACAACTTCCCTGGTGGATGTAAAAATAAGTACAACTTAGAAGTATTTAACAGGCTGTAATGTTCCGTTTACACCACTGATACACCTAACCTCACTACCTGAGAGCTCTTCTCTGATCTTAAACTGAAGCATTTTGTTTAGATAGCGTGTGCACCCACTCAGCTGCTCTCCATGAGGTAAATTCAGGTTTTGTACATTTTCTTTTCATAAATTACATTTTTGTAAAAGACCAGCTTTACTATAAACATCTATTAGTATTAGTAATGTCCTGTTCTGTTTTTGTTTGTTTCTTTTCAGATGTTTGGCTACCTCAACATGTTTGTGTGGGCAGGGAACGCCTGGTTTGTGTTCAAGGAGACTCGTTGGCATTCTCAGAAGTTCTCTTCCCAATCTGGACCTGGAAGGCAACAAGTCCCTGCACCAATCTAACATGCGTACAGCTATAGACACACACATCTGAAAAGCTAAACTGACTTGCACACACACTTTTGCCACATACACATATGCAAGCAAATATTCGAATATGTAGGACATTATTAAACATGCACATTGCTCTGTGACGGAATAGGAAGAGATAAAGGTTCGAGAGGTTTAACTGGTGTCATACTTAATATGGTGTGTTATTTTTTTATGTGCACAAAGCTGAATTGGCATTTTGTAACTCTTGTGTTCCCATAATGCTCCTGTAGGTTACCCGCTTGTCCACAGAGCTCGCTGAGGAACATTCTGACTTCCTGTGTTTTTATAACAATTTAAGGATTATGATTTGCTGTTATCATAGTACCGAACAATTTGTTACCCTTTATAAATGTGCACTTGCAGGTTCGTACATTTAAAAATTGACCACATGTGTTTAGCTGGCAGGTAGATGTGATGTTAAGATGAAACATGAGAAGCTTATGCTGAATTATAAGGATTTTTTTGCAGTTGTGGGGCTTCATATGATTCTTTAGTATAATTTCTATAAAAATACTTGAGTTTGGTCATTTACAGAATCAGGAAATGATGCTGCTGTATGACTGCAACCACATCTTCAACCAACGTAGCAGTTAAAGGATAAATCTTATTCCATCATATTAATGATTTTAAGCATTTACTTTTTTGATTTTCTGATAATAACCTGCCAAAGCACTATTTTTATATAGTTATAGTTAGCTATTTTAACTGTTTTCACATCTCACTTGATTTTAGTTTTGCTCTTTGTTGCTGTCTAACTCCTGTCATCCTCTAATGAATATTTTTACGTGACACCAAATAGTGAGCTTGTGATGCGTTTCATGAACCATGCCATGTTTTTCTATTTTTTATTTTTACTTTTAGTTTAAGTTACTTTAAGCATTCTTTGATTTTATTGTCTTTTTATGTGGATTTGATGCTAAATTTAAAAATGAAGTTAAGAAAATCCTAGTGGGTCTGTGCATGTATTGGGGAGGGGGGGGGTGTACTGGTTATGCCTCTACATTAGCTTAGTTTATTGTTTCTATGCATTTAACCCACCGATCTGTGCTATTACAGAGAAAAATGTGCTTTACAGAATGTTTCATTGTATTTTTCAATAAAGATAAGTGATTTTTTTCATTAATTGTGCTGTTTCTTTGATTATCCGTGTGTCTGTATAAATCCAGTGGAAAAAGATTTATTCAACCTTAATTTTACATCACAATTTACACATCTGGTTAAAATAAAACACCTTGATTTTACACAGTTCAGACTCACCTTATACAACCAACTTTATATCAAACTATGTGTGTTTTGAAAATAAACACTGGAAGCTATAGAAGTAATTTCCCCCACTTTTGTACATAAAGCCAATATATGACTCAGAAGGAGAGTAAAAAATAGTACTCTGTGTTTTCTCATGACACTTTGGTTTTGTGAACTCAGAGATCACTGTGTGGGGAACAAATGTAACTGTGACTAAGCCATCCTTTGTTTGAGTGTTATAGCGTGTTTAAGAAACACTGCATTGGAGAGAAATATTGTTAGATAAGAAGTGTCTGTATACAGAGATGGCATAACTGTAGATGATCATAAACAATATGTAGAGACTGCGGATCAGGCATGATGATCTATCTGTCATTTCCTAACTCATTTGAAGCTGTCATTTCCTGTTGAGCTACACCCTGCTGTATTTTTATCACACCCGTTCTGAATCAATTTAAAGTGAAGAGTTTATTGGGTCATGTGTGATCTGAATGCCCTGTGATGGACTAGCAAACTGTCCAGGGTGTACCCCGCCTCTCGCCCAAAGATTGCTGGGATTGACCCTAGCTCATTGGAATAGGCGGTACAGATAAAGGATGGTGTGATCTGAATCCATTTGTTCTGAGTGGCTCCGACATAGTAAACAGTTTTAAGGAGTATTAGTTGGTGATTCTAAAATATATAGAAAAAAAAACATAATAGAAAAAGTTGCTTTTTCTGTTGGGATGAGTTGTATTCTTTGTATAATAAAATGTGTAGTCTCTTTTCAGACACAAGAGGTCAGTGAAGTGCCACAAGCTCCACCTGAACCGCTGAAGAGTCAAACATCCCCTTTTCCAGCTTGACTGCGAAGATACAGGGGTTTGGGTTTGATGATTTAGTTTTGTTGGTTTCTGATTTGAATACAATTTTCTCAGTACTGAAGTTTTAAAAAAAGCCACTCTTCCTTTTTGCTGTAAATATCTTTCTCAGCATATTCAAGCAGCTCTGGTTTAAGCAAGGCGAGTTTATTTGTATAGCACCTGTCATGTACAAGACAATTCAAAGTGCTTTACATAAAAACATCTAAAGTATTACAGATGTTGTAAATAAAAGACAGGTCAGCAGCCTGGGAGTAACAATATCTCCCACCAGGTCATTGGTTCAGTTTTGTGCCATGCTGGGTTAGATTTTCATTTAATAATGTCTCTCCTGCAGCCTTCACCAGCAAGAATATACATATTTTTTAATCTGGATATAAATTGTGTTTAATAAAATACATTTTAATATCCATTGTTTCCTTTACAATATTTAATCAACTTATTATTTTTGGGGTGTCTATATCATCCATATGATGCTACTGATGTTTTTCAATGAAAATTCTGGATTTAGTTTTCCATTTGCTTCAATGAGCAGCAAAGCAGCTTCTAAAACCATGATGCTCCCACCACCGTGCTTTATAGTTAAAATAAAAGGTTTTTAAATGGTGTGCAGTGCCCTCGCTCTCCAGACTCTTGCAGCTGCACTCCTGTTTGAGGCTTTGGATTAAGGAACGTCCAAAAGACAGATGCAAAATTTTGCTGTTGGGATGAAGTAATGATTTACATGCTGATTATCATATCCTCATCAGGAATGCATCATAGTTATGTGGAACACTTGCACCCCTGGCTGGTGCTCACTGTGAATGCTGTCGCTTCATGTGCTGCCTTCTTTGCAGCACCTAAAGGACAAACCTATTATGGGAGCCATAAAATTCATAGTGTGGGATGACAATGAGGGAATATCAAACCTTGCAGATGTACTGATGATTGTCCACAACATGTAAGCCACTTTATATTTTTGCTTTTCTTCTCTTCACATCAACTTTTTAATCTTTTTTGGTGATTTCTTTTTACGGATGATTGGTTTTGTGTGTCTTCTTTCTGCAGTTATTCTACTGTTACCTTCAACAGTTATCCTTCTGCAGGAGTCTCCCTTTTAAACTTTACAGCTTCCTAGGCCACACAATACTAAGATTTCTTTTTAAAGAGCATTCAAAAGCTTTGGCTCTGTCAGTGGAACATTGTGGGGCTCAAAAAAGTGCTGTTGCGCAACGTTATTGGCCTTAAACCACTGAATAAATAATCTGCTGGGTTTTATATGAAACAGTTCCTGTATTTGTAGAAGACAAGACATGTGCATGTGCCACTGTGTCAAATAAACTTAAATTAGTTAAGTTAGTTAAGTTTGTTTACCTTGCACATATGAAAATGATATGGATAAGAAAATCTGGAGTAGTTAACAGAAATCTGTGAACAAAATTCGCAAGTAACTGGCTGACATACCGCTTTGTAATACAATGCACGATACAAATGTAAAAGTTACCAGCTACTAGCATTAACTTGTTGGGGTTAGGTAATTATCCACAAACTGGTAAAAGCAAGGGTGTCAGCCTATAATGTCTGAAAAAAGAAAAGATAAAATCAGTTTCAATTATGTTTTGCATCAGTTTATAATTTATTCAGTCAATAGTTTGAATACGTTTCCAAACTTTTCACTGGTACTTTATATGCATAACACTTTATAGGTCAAAATGGGTCAACAAAATCACAAAAGATTTAATCACAGGCATCTGAAACTCAGATTTAGAAAAGAAAAAAAGCACTTTTTCATTATCTTACTATATAATGAAAGCAACAGACAAACAAGGACAACTGAAAAGGTAAAATTACTGAATAATATAAAAAATAACATTGATAATAAAGTACATATGACTTTAATAAAGATATTAATAAAAATACTTATTATTCTTTAACATTTTTATTTATTTTCATTTGTCATTTCTTCTAATACATTCTCTGTTTCACCGATTTGTTTATTTTATCTCGTTATTTTACTCAGATTTTGTGAAATTGCCACTTTTTCCCTTTGATTTATTACTGGAAATATTTCTGGGTATCCTATCTGTGGTACTTCTGTCATCCCGGGAACTCCGGGGTGAACTTTTGAACTCCCGAAAAGCTCCCCGTGTCTCGCGCAACCTCTCAACCCTCCGACAGATGGCGAGCTGAGCCGACACCTCCCGACAATGACGTCAGCATATCTCGTTCTTTCGTTTTTCGCCTGCTGCGTGCGAAGGGGAGAGAGAAAAAAAACGGCTCTCAGCAAAGCAACAAGAAGGAAGAGCAATGGCGACACTGGATCGCCAAATACCAAGTCCGGATACCTTCCATTGCAAGCCATGGTCTTCCTTCGTCAGTGCGGCTAAATTACGTTTTGTTGACAGTAAGTTCGTTTGTAAGTAGCGTTGTTGTTTATGCTGACAAACTGTCGGGAAGTGCGTGGTCCAACTGTCTGTGATTGAGTTGAGTAAGCTCCCCCACCATGCACGGTCTGTCAAAGCGCAGTAAACTAACTGTCAAAATATTACTCCAAAATGCAGTATTAATTGATTGCTTTGACAATCATGCACGTGCAGGCGAGCGAGCCTTAGCATTTCAGTGCATGGATTGTACCACTGACGCGTTCACTAATGGTATTCTCAACTGTCCAGCCGTAAGTTTGTTAGCTTTGACAGCTCTACTTGATTTAGTAAGCCAGCGTTAGCAGGCTAATGCTAACCTAATAGCCAGTCTCGGAGCAGCAGGGCTCCACGCATGGCCCCAAAGTTTGTTGTGAATATCCCTGCGTGTTTGTAAGCGGTTGTTTTGTTTACTCAGACGCGGTCTCGTCCTTTGATAACGGCAACAAAGAGCTTTACTGCCCCGTTGAACCCGTGAAGCACAGCAAACAAGGTAAGGAAGTTGTACGACCCAATACTCTGCGCTGTCACGTACCACACGGTGATGGTTTGTTATTGTTTTCTTACACACGCACAGCAGCCACAACACATCAGTTTATGCTGCTTTTAAGAGAAAAACACACAATAGGCAACACTGTTGCTGTAAAAATGCATACTTTAATTTTGATGTTAGCTTTGAAATGGATAATACTTTTGTGTGAAACTGTTATATCTTATAATATATTACATCTACGATTGCACGGTGGTTTTCCTGAAGATAAAGATGACTTATTTTACTGATAGATATTTTAATAAAGCTGTTTAACGATTTTTTTTATTAGAAATAATTAATAATGCATTTATATCTCTAAAGAGGGGGTGCAATCTGGACACAACAAAGGCCAACAGAGAAAACAATCATTCACATTCCCATTGAGGGATCATATGAAGATTATATATTTACTGAGCGATTAACATTATGTGCATGATAATGGGTTTAAAGCAGACATTAAAATATTCTTAACCCTAGCTCCGCAGGTGCCACAGGTGAAATTATCCTTGCTTTGCTTTAGTGGATGATAACATGAATGCATCAAATATTCACTTTTTAAAGTTCTGTAGATTTATAACTAGATTTCTAAGTAATAATATTGACAGTGACCAGTCTAAGCACTGAATGTTTTTTGGTAGGGATTGGTGTCTGATTCATTTCAACAGCCTGATGCTGATTATTTCATGAGCAGGATGACCAGTTGCTCACATCTAATGTTGGGATTTTGCTGTCTCCTTTCCCCCCCTGTCCCATTTAATCACATATAACAGCCACTCAACTAAAAATAAAAACCACATCAATACTTTTTACAGTATCTTAATATTATGTTTCCTCTCATGTGCAGAAAACCTTATTTTCATTCTTCCATACAAAATAAAACAGATTGTTTTGGCCTAAATGTTTTGTTGTTCTCACATTTTGGGAAACATCAGCAGCAGTTTGTTATGGTATGATAGCTGGACTGTCTCTCATTAGTTTCACCTTCCGTCTGTAATCCAAACCAAACTATTTCACTTATATTTATGCAAGTTGATTACCAGTCAGTCAGCAACAAGAGCCTTTTTTTGGACTATGCTTAGATTAACAGATTAGAATAAAATGTCTGTTTAAAGTTCAGTTTGGTTTGTCATGTGAAGGGCTTTTGTAAAGGGGCATTTGAAAGTGGGGGTGGGGTGCAATCATAGACTGTGGGTGCCCTCCCACTCCAACCCCTCTATCCCAGAGACTGAGCCAGAGGAGTTCCTTCACACCTCACCATACCCACAGGAGCATGCGCTGCAGTGTAACATGCTTGAGTCATCCCTGAAAGTCTGAGCGAGCTGTAGCCCCCGTAGGAACACGGTGACGCACACGTGGAGCCGGGGAAACTCTTCTCACTCTTGCTGGTCAAACACCAAAGCCCTCTCCCCTCCCACGCACACTCGCATGCCTCATCTTCCTCTCGTCAGAGCCAGACTGGAGCAATGTTTCCAGAATTGCTGATCTGTTGGCAACATGACACTGAGGCCCGCTGAGACTGATACGCAGACAAGCACTCAGACACCCGCACATAAGGAGTGAAAACGTTCTATTTCTTAATTCACATTCAAGAAAAAGTTATTCATCCTTGATTATTAGTATCATTTTTATTTTTATGTGTACTCCCTTAAGACTTTGTCATGCGTGCACACTTATTTGTGTGTGGAAAGGCTAGTTTGGCAGTAATTGATGTAAAGTGTGGGTTGTGACTGGTAACTAGGTCTCTCTCACACATTCACACAGCTTAAAAGATGACAACCAACAGAAACAGTCTGATAAGGCTGCCAGCCACTGTCATCTTACTAGGAATAGACAGTGTCCTAATGCTGCTATTTGAGTGTCTACTAGTCTTTCTAGTACAGACTGGATCCAGCCAAGCCATCAAGCTTTTATAATGCTCTAAACAATACCTCAGCATCCACCAGTATGCCTTAACTATAGTATAATGACAGAATATTTGAAAATATGCTTCAAAATGTGGCCCACTCAAAGTCTGCTTAGATTTTTGATGCATTCAGGTGCAAAGAATGGACCACATTTTTCATATGTGTGCATTAAAAGCTTTCAGTTGAAGGTTTAGAGAGTCTGTTATCTACTAGACTCAGCATTATGCATGAACAGTTATTAAACTATTAGGGCTGAAATTAGTCATGTTGTCCAGGTAACCCCAGGATAAAAAAACATTTCTGTACTTTTTGTCTGTGTTCGAAAGCAGCTTCCAGATTTAAAACAATTTAATGTATGTTTTCATGTGAAGTAATAATAAATAGATAGGCTTGTGATGTCGTATAGCTGGTTATAAGAAAGATTTCAAATTTAGATGTATATAAAGATGTTAACTCTGAAAGTATTTTAAGGAAAATTTTATACAGGACACTTTTGTTCTTGTTATTTTAAGAGGATAAGCGTAATATTTTTAAGATGCAGAATTTCTCCAGCTCACAACACGTCTATTTTACTAACAGCGTTACTGTAAAGGAAAAAGAAAATGTCACTGAAACCCAGTATCATCTGGAATCATACAGAAGATTTGTGGGGTAAAGAAGCATGATTGTGCATGCGTGTTTGGGTAGGTTTGGCTCTGCAGAATAAACCTGCCAAGTGCAAGTCAGCTTGTTTACGCTTTCAGACATTTTGGTGCCACACCAATAATTTTCTGGTGTGCCTGTTCAAAATACAACTCTAGTTGAAACAGTCACTTCAGCACCAGACAGGGTTCGTTTCATGTTGTTGGAAATCCGAATATTTCTTCAGATCTGACTGACTTTCCCTTATTTACATCCTATTTGTTGTTTTTGGCATCACAACTTGGTTAATGAACCAAGCCTGCTGTTTCAAAAGTAATAGTTTGTGCCTTTAAACTGCTTTGTTCACATCAGATTCATTTAGTTTGCTTTCTAAACAACACCAACAGGAACTGATTTGCTTATTCTAAACAGAGTCGGTGTGTCCAGTGAAGGATTGTTTTCGCAGCCCCAAACATGCATATTCACCAGTCACTGATTGTTTTTGTAGCTCATTTTCTGGCCTGTCAGTCAGTTGGCAGACTCTGGCCGTTGGCTTGAGCTACACACACACACACACACACACACACACACACGCACTGTTCAGGCAGTTTAAATACGTACTTAGTTTGCATTTGACTTGGCAGAAGAAGAGGAAATTGCTCTCTTTCGTCTTTTTTATTTTGCTTGTGTCCTTTTACGTCAATTAAATATGCTTAAATTTGCCGTTCACAGATAAATTGTCAGCAATTTTTGCAGAACCTTGGTTGTTTTGTTTTAACAAGAAACATTTACTAATTTGCTCAGGAAATTGTGACATGAAAGTCTGTGTGTGGTGACAGAAACCACTTACTAACTACAGCTAACCAGCCAGCACTCTTTCTAAATATACTTTTATTAGCTCATAGTACGAGCATCATTTGTTCAATCTAAAATCTATTTAACAGGATCAGAGTAATCGATTTTTTTAGTTTTGTGCCAATAAGTGTTATTTAAAAATGTTTTATCAACCCCTTTGGTATTCAACATTTGTATTCTGCTTCATTACTTTTGAATATTTACTTAGAGTAAACATGAAGTAGTATTGGGATACCTGTAGTAATAACGTGTTTAAACAGCCCTGTACTGTATGTACACTGAATCTAATGAAACCAGTTTTGACCTTTTAACTGTATGTAAACACACATTAGTCCTTCTAGTCATATTCAGCAGTGTGTGTGTCATGTTCAGCATCACACACACTGCATACATGCATACAGCCTGTAATATGGCACACTTCGTCCTTGAGTGACCCTTTTTTTTCTATGCACAGGCACACACACACACACACACACACACACATCTCAGTATGACTGTGTGTCTCTTCGGCCGTCCAGATGACAAGAGACTCGGAAGCAATGCAAGGTTGTGATGACATGCACACTCAGACACCCACACATTCAGATTTTTTTCCCTCTTTCTCCTCTTGCATGCCTACCCAAACACTCACATCTACGCCACACATCCCACCTCCCGCTCAGCCCTTTGCTAATAATTGTTTTGATTTCTCAAGTTGTCATAGCTTAACCAGAACAGATAATAATTGCTTTCCAGTGGGCAAATTAGTTTCTTCAGGCTTGGTTTACTCGACGGGGTGTCTTTTGTTGCTCTTGTAACTGGAAGGCTGTGCACTTAGGCCTAATGTTTTTTTTTTTCTTCTCGTTTGTCTAGTGATGAAAACACAGTAATCATCTGTGTGTTTGTGGTAAAGTGTTGGCTTTGCTGCTCATAGTTGTGAAACTGAGGTTTAGCTCCCTATAAGATTGATATGGTTCTAAAGTTTAATGGCAGTATTAAGCAGTGGGATGTCTGGAATAACTGGTTGTATGTAAGTGAATTAAAACAAACTTTTTTAGTGATAATTAATCAAATAGAGAACATTTTTCCATATTCAAATGGAAATAATGTTTTGTGATTCACTCTTTAAACAATCGAATGATCAACTTACTCTCTTTCAGACTTTTTAATGTGCAGATACTTGCGATGGTTGACTTGTATAATTTCTTAGTATAGTTTTTAAATAGTTACTTAATTGTGTTCCACTGTTAATGTCATCTTGCACTATTCTGCATTACATCTGACATAAAAGAACTGCTGTAAAATATATGTAAAATACATAGTGTAAAATGTATATAATAAATAAATGATGTAGTATCACATTATAGAACAGGAAAAAGCTATCTAGGTTGGTTGTTTGTATGACTGTTAAGCATCAATTAGTTTCAAATTAGTCACTCATCTTTATTCTTGTCACAAAGCATCAATAAAATCTGTTTAGTTTACCTTGTGAGTGAAGTGACAATTCATGTGTAAGTATTTCAGTCTGAAGCTATTTTATATCCATGAATTTGTAGTCTTCTGTATACCAGCTAGTTGCTTTGAACCATGCTGGATCTCTACTTTGGGGTCTCAGTTACCCAGTCATCATTTATTTTGCTACTACCAATTGGCAGTTGCTTAGTAACATCATCCCTTATGCAGTTTGCTGACGTCTCTGTGTTTGATTACTCATACGATTCCAAACTCAGTGGGAAAACACGGGGAACCTGCATCACTCTGGTGATTGTAAAATTTAAAAATAATGTCTCACAATCATTAATCGGGCCTCACACAAGCCTGCAGCAGGTGCAGTCGGTGAAAGATACTTGCCACTAAAAGTTCACTTTACACATGTTTGAATATCTTATGCGCTCAATGAGAGTATACTGGGCGATAGCTCAGATAAATAGAAACTCAAACTGTTTATAAAAAAAAGCAGTCTAGTGTAATGTGTCTGTATGTCTATATATGTCTGTTTGGCCAAAGTCAGTTTTCTATGTTATGTTTCCTAATTTGTCCTTATGAATGAAAATCTGGAATCTGCTCTTTGTGTCTCTTTCAGAGATGCTTGTCTGTAGCCCTTTCCCAGCATTGGAGGATTTTTGTCTTGTTGTCTGCCATGTCTGCAGTAAGGTGGTCACTCCTCAGGGCATCCTTACACACTATGGTAAGAGACGCACACAAAGTCCTTTCAGGACATAGTTGCACACAAAAGCATGAGGGCACATTTATACACCTCACCTATATATATATATATATATATATATATATATATATATATATTTTTTTTTTGTTTTTTGTTTTTTGTTTTTTTTGTTTTTTTAAATAAAGTTTATAGAAGGTATTGTGCCTCATGGTCTCTTTGGGTCACTGAAATCAATCTCAGACATCTACGATAATTAGTTTGCCAAGTGAACCCAATAAATGGAAAAACTACTTTTTTTTAGTTAGTTAGATACGTTTATTTGAACATAATTTAAACAGAAAAAAAGAATAGGTAAAACAGAGTTAAAACATAATAACGGGAAAAAAATGTTCAAAAGGGGTAGGAAGAAGCATAAGCTTATATGCTCCCACCCCAGTAATCCCAAATATTATAACTAAATAAATAAAAAACAAATATTACTATATACTATATAATAATTCAACAGTCCTAATATAACAATGATGCCTTCATACTAATTGACTATGAATATAAAGTAATTTATAATCTATTTCAATTATAGTTATGCAATCATAAAATACATTAAAAAACAGCAACAATTATACAAGCAATAACAATAATAATAATCATAATAATAAAAAACACATAAACACAAAATACTTAAGTCAAAATATTCCACATTAAAGTTCCACATTATTAAGCAGATGATTTTTTTTGAGCAGTATAGGAAAGAAACAACATTTCTATGGCTGAAAAGTGTGAAATAGTTACATCCTTTGGACAAGATATAAAAGCCTTAGATATTTCACTAAAACTTATCATCATACCATTAAGAGTTTGGTGACTGACTCAGAGCTTGTGGGTTTGTGCAGATAAAAGTCTAACAAGAAAGGTTTCTACCTGACAGACAAATCTGATTAAGCGATAGCTGCTAAAATGTATTACAAAGCAGCAACAGGTATTTAAATCTGCTGGTGCCGCTGAAATCCCACCAGCATCAAGCTGTAAGATTCTCCTGGTTTGCAGTGATGCATAAAGCTTCTAGTTGGCCTGGCCACCCCTAAACAATGCTCACAAACGGAAATGGCTGCAGTGGCCCAAAATACATGAAGACTCATTTTCAAATTGTCTTCTTCACTGATGAGGGTCATGCAACCCTGGATTGTCCAGCTGAATGGTTGGAGGATGGCCGTCATGTGCCATAAAGTCTGCACGGAGGTGGTAGAGTTATGTCTTGAGAATCATAGGGAGAGAGATTGTCGCCCCCTTTACGGTCCCTAAAGGTGTAATAATGACCTCTCAAAAGTATGTGGAGTTTCTAAATGACTCCATTCTTTTATGGTAATGAAAGAAAAACTGTCCTTTTCATAACAAAATCATCTTTACGCATTACAATGCACCTACTCATACTGCAAGGAATACCTCTGCTTCACTAGCTGCTAGGGTGTGAACCCCATTCTCTCCTAATCTCAACCCTATTGAAAACCTCATGAAGCATCATCAAGTAAAAGACCTAGGAAGGTGGGAGGCAGTTCACATCCAAACAGCAGCTCTGCAAAGGCTATTCTAACATCCCCAAAAACTATAACTCTTCATGAAGGTCAATGGATGCAAGAACTGTGGAGCTGCTGTCAAATAAGGGTCCTATGTTAAAACTTAACTTGACCTGTAAAGATGTTTTTGACTAGAATAGATTTTGATTGTGATAAATATGAGTTCTTATGCAAATTCAACAAATTGCGTCCAATAAAATGTTTTTAATAAGGCATCTAAATCTACTCGGCCCACTTTATAATTTCATTATTATTATTTAATTCAAGTCAACTTTCCAAAAAAAGGTAGATGTTTTGAAAGGAAATCTATAGAAAGTGGATCCAAATCGCAGCTAAAGCCAGCTTATTGGCCCTCTACGCTGCTTGTCCACCTTGTTTGTTTTTGACTGCGGCTCCACTGAGCGTGCTTGCATCTGCACGTGAGCTGGGCTGAGTGGAGGGGGGGAAGGTTTAGTGGCGGACACATGGTTATGCTTAATTAACACACACCCAAACACACTTCTCTCCTCTGTTTCAACAGAAAGAGGTCAGCAGTACTGTGAGAGATGCACACATACTGATAGATAAACTACTGGCAGCCACTGTGCTTTGCTCCCTGCTCCTGCCCCTCCTTCACCCTTGTTGGCAGAGTTTCTGCTCAGTTAAGTGACAACAGGTCTAACATGCACTTCAGTCAGGAGTTGGAATCTCCTTAGAGCACCCTGAAAGATAAAATGATCTTCAAGCCATAATTGGATAAGAAAAAGACGCTATGCAGGCCAGTGAGGCAGATTTCATTATATATCTTTATGCATATAATAATTTAAGTTTGCCATCGTGTCTTAGAAGTCATTTTCGAGCGATCCTGTTACTATAAATGTCTACTTTCTTTAATTTGAAGCATTATGTGCACAACTGCTCTGTGTCATGAAGTGAAAATTGCTCTCCCTGACCTTAGCTGAGCAGAACTCACCCTGTCAAGATAGTTTTATGATGTTTGATGCATTTCCTGCTATTGTTGCACATTTCCATCATGCCACTGTAGCATCCTCCCTGTTTTCTGCTGAGACTTCTTTAAATGTTGCGACCCTGAGTGGCATTTTCATTCATCACTTCACTATTGTGTTTGTTTTTCTGTGTATCCATTGAGGGATTAGCTTTTATGCATGACCTGTACATCAGAGCAGCTCTGAGGCTTTGGATATATAGAAATGCCTGCACACAGGGAGGAGAAGGGGGTTGGCTGCCTCAGGAGTCAGTGACTCCTAGTTATACATGCCCAGTTTGCCGCTCATTTAGCTGTGCTTGAAGAAGGCAGTGATCATAACTAACGACTACATGCTATGTAATTTGCTCTCAGGTTAAGATATACTATATTTTATACATCAGAGACTTGCTCCATTTAGTGTATTTGTTTATTTAAATCTCCTAAGAGTAAGGCAAGCATGTATATTCTTAGCGTAAGTGCCCCAGTGGGATACAAGCTAAATCCCTCACACTGGCAGCATTGGCACCGTTCTCGCTTTAGTGAGCTTTCAAAGAAACATTTTCAATGCTTGTGAGTGAACCTCAAAGATGTCATTTTATCTGTAAAAAAATTTAATTTAAATTCTTTTAAGAGCAAATCTTATTACCATAATATATTTCGAACTGTGCACCTGGATAAAGTAAATCTACAGTATGCTATTTGAAGAGGTCTTCACTGTGTCTGCACATGATTTAATGCATTCCTTCCAGTTCTCATCTACTCGTAACTTCTTTAGCTGCAAACTTCCTCTGCCCTCCTAAATGTGAGCAAGTCAAGCGCATGATGAAAGGGGTCATGTTGCTGCCGGCTGTGGAAGTGTCTGCCTGTCAATGCTCGCTGTGCAACTTCTCACTGCAATGTTGGATTAAATAAGCTTAGAGTTGGAATGGAGCTTGGTTTTGTTTTGGTTTCATCTTACTCCTAATGTAACCATTTGCTTGGTTGTGTGTTACTGGCTTGTAGTGTTAACATGCTGTTTGGCTGCTGGTAGAGAGACATTTAGTGCTCATTGTTGCTGTGAAGTATTAGCAGAGCTAATTAAAATACCAGCTGCTACCGACACAGATTTTATTTTTCATCTAAACTTGTTAAATATATGTTAAGCTGTGTCTGAGTGAATTTAAAAGTCACTTTGGTTTTAAACAGAAGGCATGATGAGACTTATTTCTAGATAATGAAACTCACTGTTTCATGTCAGTGTTTTTAGTTTACTTTATCCAGTGTAACTTGGGGTTTGTAGTTGGCTCAACACTGAAATCTACATGACTGTGAGTTTCTTCTTCTCATGGCAGGTTCTCTCCCCCTTTCTCACTCTCCCTCATACTCTTCTATCAGTGTAAACAAACTCAGCTGAGCTCAGAGAGTCTGCTTCCTCATTTTCATCCGACTCCACCCACAGGATAAGTCAGAGGCCAATCAGCAGCAAGCTGGCTTCTCAGCATTGCCATAACAACGGCAGGCAGGAGAGTGTAAAAGGGAGGGCGCTCTTGTGGTCGAGTGGCTTAGTGAACTTGCCTGGGCATTTGTCCATGTATTGTAAAATCAGTATGGTGAGCTTCCAGATGGCTGTTGATTCCTCTGATTCAGTCTTTGTGCAAAATATAATAAACCTGAGGCTGGTCTGGGGGGTATAAGTCGATTACTCTTTAAGTCTTACTGCACACACAGATTCCTAAGAAGCTTACCAGTTTATTCATTTTTATCATGGAAATTATGTTTCTTGGCTGAAATATGTTTGAATTGTACCGTTATTAAATCATATTTATGCAATGGGTAAGTTTTTTATGCAGCTTGTTTTACAGTACAAGTTTTTTTTGTTTGAAGCATCTGCATCTATGCAAATAAAATGAAAATTGCAATGTTGAGTCAAGCATCTAAGCATTAGGTGTATTATTGTGTGACCAAAAAAACCACAAGATATCTGATATATTATTTCAGATTTACAATCTAATTAATTCCTGGCTGTGTTGAAACTGCTGAAGAATTTCTGAAATTGCAGAAAAAGCCTGAAATCTTTAGCATTTAGTATATTAGTATTAAGCGACACAGAAAGAGTGGAAGTACAATGTGTGAATATCCAAGTGAGTGTATGATCAAATATGTGAAAGTGGTACTGCATACCTGTGGACAGAAATTTGGACTTTGATCCTACTATTCTGCATACAGCTGTCTCCCTGCTTGTTTGCTTCCAAAGGCTTATTTACACACCTGCCATGCAAGCTAAAAACACATGAAAGCGCACATGCAAATTATGCTCTCGCACAGTAATCATACTATGTATGTATACCTAATGTGCACTCTGCACACTTACTGAATTTCCCTCCAGGGATAAATAAAGTACTTTTGACTGATAGTAATACATGCATTTCCATGCATACTTGCAGTACTCTTATTCTGACATCATATTATACCTGCACACATACCTGGACTGTTTTAATTAGCACAGCAGGACCCTTGTGGCCACACTGTGTGCACTCTTGCTCAGTCACATGCAGCTCTGAGCAAACACTTTGCAAGAGTCAGCCCTGATGTTGCACTGTCCTTCTATTGGTAACATATATACAGCACCTCAACCATGACACTGTTTGCACGTTAGGCATAGATCTACAGCCTCGGGGATGCTTTGCTTAGCGGTAAAGCTCTTTGTAAGGGGAAACACTTGATATGACTCCGTATGAATTTAGGAGAACGTTTCTCATGCTGGTTAACTGTCTTTCTCTTTGTGTCAGATTTTAACAGTAAGAAAGTCTGATGTAAATTGTTGGGATCTATTTTATAATTACTGATATTAGTTTGAGAGTGTGTGCATGTGTTGGCATGTGCATGAGAAGGAGTTCATTAAGCTTGGCTGATACATGTGATGCAGCTCTCCGTTAAGTAGGAAAGGCTAAAGAAAGGGTTATATTTAGTTTATTTTTGGCATGCATATAAATGTTCCTTTTTGAAAACCAAAAAATGTGATTTGCCTTTTTTCATAAAAACATGAAAAACAAAAACATGCTTCACTCTTTAATTTTAGAATTTTTAAAAATAGGCTGTCTTTTACTTCTACCTGAGTTTTATATTTCAGTTTTACCCTTCTCTGACTCTTTTTAGCAAGAGGGAGGAAATTCACTTAACTTCCAGTCACAGTCTTACCTCCCTAAGACTACCTCCCTGTAAAACTCGCCTGTCTTACAGCATACATGTTTTACCTCTGAAGCAGCTTAAGAAAGAGAGCAGCTCATTACAACATGTCCACCCCTCTGTCTTCATTCAGGTAGCTGGAATATAGTTTCCCTGTGAGACAGACACAGAGAGAGACAGTCCTGGACCACACCCCCCCACCCCCCTACCTACCTTGCTCCCACAAAGACATGCATAGCAAAAACCGTAAGTGTGAGCTCCTCTCCTCTCCTAAATCCTCATCACCCGCACCCCCTTCCACCCCTCTTCCCAACAGCATTGTTATTTAAGCTCCCCTCCCTTTGTGTTTCCTACTGTGTCTCAGCAGTTTTTACTCATATATTCTAGTCAGATCTGGGTCAAAAGGTATTCAGAACAGTCGGCTGGTGTTGAACTTCACGCAGCAGCAGTATGGTGGAGTTCATCACACAGGGAGACTTCACATAGTAACAGTCATGTTACTAATTAGAGCATTTATAAGTACTGATTTGTAAAAACTTCTTTAAAGTAGAAGTTGCAGCACAGATTTGCTGTCTTGTGTTACAACATAGCCATCTGGAACCAAAGTATTGTGTTTGTGTGTGTATGTGTGTGTGTGTGTGTACAAACAGACTCCAAAAATGCAACCCTTAAGTGCTAACTGGTTGTAAACCAGAGAGAAAAACATCCAGAATTACTGGCAAGATGATGAGCATTATTAGAAGCTTGTTTTGTAAGTGTGTCACCTACTTGAATTGAAACGTATAACATTTGTCTCCGTTTTTTGTCTCGACTTGTTTTAGAAAAGCGGCACAGCTCCCCAGTCCCCTCTCGGAGCCCCTTGGTTCCCATGAAGCCCAAAGCACCTGCAGTGGCCCCCACTGTGGCTCCCAGCCCTGGGGACACGCTGGCATTCAGGGTCCCTAAAGATTACCCTCACTCCCGCTTCAGTAAGGCGCCGCTTGCTGTTTACCCTCCTAAGGGGGCACGGAGCAAGACATGGTGTGTAAACCTTCCATTTTATCATGAATACATTGTTATTCCCCAAAGTGGGACGAGAGTGGGACTAACTGCCACACAAGGCTGTTGTTTGCTCAAAAACTAACTTCTTTTACTTCTACTCTTTTCCAGCGTATCACTTCCAGTCGTCAGTTTGGAAAAGATGACTTGCCTTGGTCGAGCCGACTCCGCGTCACATGTCCGCCTCACCTCGTCGTCCTCCTCCTTCTCTTCCCATTCGCCCCTAAAATCTTCCTCCCTCACGCCGCCAGCCTCGCAACGTTCAAGCGAGAAGCTCACCAATGGTCGCAGCAGCAGCGGGCCATCTACTCCGCGCTCCATCACCCCGCCGTCTTCTTTAGATAGACGGCCCAGTCCGGCACGTTCCCCACTGGACAGGCGGGCGTCATCGACACCGTCTCCCTCGCCTCTGGATCGGAAGTCCTCCCTGTCGTCCTCGCCCGCTCACCGATCAGTTGTTCTGCCAGCATTGTCTTCGCTGTCGCAGGTAGAGAAGAAGCAACAGAATGGGACTAAGCCTTCATCCAGATCACACAAGAGACTCTCAGGTTAGAAATCATATCACTACTTTTTATGTTGGAAATACCGTTTTTCATGCCCTCGTGTTCTTGTTTTGGGTCCTAGGGTTTCAGACTCTTTACATTCCTAAGATAGAAAAGTTTGACTTTCTCTCTTTCCAAGCTTGCATGCTTATTAGCACAAGTCCTTTTTCTTCTCTCTTTTTTTGAGCTTCCAGCTCAAATTGTTTAGTTTCTAGAAAGGACAAAGACTGGGCAGCAATGAGTTACATTTTAATCCCTTTATTCTTTGTGTTTGCCCATAATCTACTTTTCTTTCTCGTTCTCACCCCAGAATGTTTAAGTCTAATGAACAGCGATGCACATGTTATCTTTGTGCTGATCTGAAGGTTAAAAGATCACAACAGTGCGGTTACAAAAAGACTTGTGATGGATACTTGAGGGTATTGTTAGGGCGTCTCTGTCTGTGCTTCTGATTTACACTCTCTAATTCACAAGCTCCCGCTGCCTAGAAGCTTCTCTTTTTAGTGAGTTTTCCCCCCTCCTCTCATTCTCCACCTCCTCCCTCAATCTTTCCCTTTCTCTAACTTTGTGTTATTTAGTCTCACTGTCTCCTACTTCCTTACTTTTTTCTGTCTGTGCATAACTGTGTTGTTTATCGCTCATTATGTGCTTTTTACTTTGGTGTTTGGTTTCCATCAGTGTGTCTGACCCTCTGTCCACCTCGCCCTGCCTCTGTTTTCAAGCTGGTGTTAACTGCACTAGTGATTTTGTTGACATCTCTGCGTGCGTTTGTTGCGCTAGCTGCAAACCTCGGACCTGCTATCTTATACTGCAAACACAAAACGATTACAGGGATTATAGGAAAGGCCAGCACAAGATTACAGCCCACTGACAGTAACACTGTTAAGGGTGACCTGCTGACTACATGTTGTCACTAATTTGGTAGTTTGTTTGGGAAAAACAAAGGCTTGTCTCATTATAGATGTTACTTTTGCCTGTATTTTAGAAAGTTCTGTTTTTACATGACATTCAGTCAGATTTGACATCTATGGCTTGACTAAGTATAAAAATTAACTCCCTGCACAGCAAAACTGGATTTAATTTAATCAAACAGAAATTAAACTTACTTCTTATAAAGTTTGTTCTAATGTTGACCTTTAGTCTCTGCATTAATTTAACCTTTAACCAAAAAAATATTTCAATAAAAAAGCACATTAAACTATTGTCGAGAAACTTACCTTCAAATTTGTGTACAGCTGTAATAAACTTTTCACACGCACAAAAACAAAACCGTTTTTGAAAATTAAACCAATACTTCACACAAAAAAAGTATATAAAAAAGCAATTTATACATTGATTAGCCTCACTGCTGTGGGGAAATGATATTTTGGGGAACCATCTACACCAGGAGTCACCCATGACCAATGCAGGTGCTAAAACAGGAAGTGAAGATGGAGCAGGCAGAGCCTCCTAGGGTTGTTAACCCCATGAAAGACACAGTTGAGTTAAAAATGTGAAAAAAGTTTCAAACAAATATGAAAAAACCTAAATATTAAGAACATGAAAAACTTAGTGTTGCTTTCTAACAACTTATAAATAACACACTAAAAGAAGGCCAGAAAAACGAGGATAACATACCAGTAAGTGTAAAACCTGAACCTTGAAATAGATAGAATAATCATTCAGTTAAAAACTAGGCTAAAGTGTGGATCAGGAGCCTTTTTCAGAAACTCATCAGCAGTCTGTGCAAACTCATCTTGAATAAGATGCCACACAATAATAATCATGCTTCCATTAATGCTTTTAATGCACATTTTGACGATTATCATCAGGAAGGATTAATGGGACCACTCGTGTGAAGTTTATGCATAAGAAGGCAAATATAAGAGGACATAGACTTAAAGTATGGAAAAAAAAATCAATCTCCCAACGGAATAAATATAAAGATGCTCCATCCTCACTGATATAACTGGTGAAGAAGTTTCTTTTACATAATTTTCTTCAGTTTCTTGTTTGTGTATTCATCACAGCTATGCCTAAAATAACTTACAGCTCTTCCTAAGTTATCCAGGCTGGAAAACTAGCCTGTCCATTTTGATTATGCCACATTTTTAAAGTTTCGCTTGACCGTCCCGAGGCCTTGACGTCTGCCTTGTTCAGCCTCCTTATTTCAATTTTGCATCCCTTTTGTTTTGTTCTATTTGCATTTCTTCTGAATTTTAGACACAGCTGATTGGAAATAAACTTTTTTTAATGCACTCTGAGTTGAATGGACTTCTTTAAAGAGTCTTTTCAATAGTTTTCTGACAGCTCTGTTCTTAAGGGCATGTTTTCTGCACATCAGCCAGGTGCAACAGTTTAGATAAGGACTGCAAGTGCTTTCTTTTAAGCTGGCGATCCTTTTTAGGCCTGTGCAGGTGTTTTATTTAAAAAAGAAGACAATTGCAAGCTAATCCACAACATTTTTTCCTAACAGAGTGATTGCATATTTGATCTGGAAGAAAAAGCCTGTCTCTTTGCCATTGCTGCTGTTAAGTTTCCCGTGTGCCACTCGTCACTTTTTATTTTACTTGTAAAATAAAATATGTTAAAACTATTTAAAAAGAAGTTATGGATGTTGCCTATAGGTACTTTGCTGTTCTTTGCCTCTGCTCAAACAGGAAGAGTTGCATCATCTCAAACACAACCTTTCAAGTTAAGGGTTTCATTTCATCATTATGTGAATCATCCCTCCAGACTCCATTCATTAAGGCACACAAGAGTTTACCGGGCCGTCAGTCAGTGGTGCTTTTCTGGGAGGCTGTCGGTGTGTCCTGTCAAATTAGGTTTATCACAGCATGAAGGAGCTCGTGCAGAAACGTTTGATAGTAGAACTATATAATCCTATTAAAACAGCAAAGTAAAATATGATTTAGATGTGATCTGTACGGCTGAAAAGGAGTGAACTGCTATCTGAGAAGAAACAAATTAATTTATTCATGGCACTGCAGCGTTCCCATCAAATGATTTGATATTTGAAGGAAGACATTACCCAGCGATGGCCTTTCAGTCTAATGTGTATTTGCTTTTGTGTGTCTGTGCTTGTATTACAGGGAGAGTGTTTGATCCTAACAAGCACTGTGGAGTGCAGGACCCAGAGACGAAGCGACCGTGCACACGGTCTCTCACCTGCAAGGTATCGCGAGTAATGCACAATCTCTCCTCACACACTCCACCTTAGTCTGGTAGTCTGTGACCCTTCCTCCTGCTTCCCGTCTACAGCAGCCTGAACGGGAACGTAGCCTTGTTTGTTTGTCACAGTAATCTTATTGAACAAACATCACCATGAGAGACTCCCAACAACATCTATGATCCTGTCTGCCTGTTTGTCTGCACTCTTGATGTCGGCTAGCAGTGCTGAACATTACAAGGCCCACATTTTACTTGATGAGGTAATTATAGATGTTGGATGAAACTACAACATCTTTTAGCTGTAATACTCTATTACTGCCCTCTAATTACCTCCACCAAGCTTTGCTAATCTTTCAAGACTGGTTATTAAGTTATTAAAGATCCATCAAGCTAATGTGTTCATGTATTTTTTAGAGGTTGGAGTGGGAAGTGAGAATAACAAGTGCATCTTCCCTGCCATATATTAACGCAGCTTCATGTTTCTCATAAGTTTAAGTCCATTTTTGTGAAATGCATGAAAAGTAACTATTATCTGTTGAGGTGGGTAATGTGGTTGCTGCCTGTATCTGAGTAGAAAATGTACATTTTCCTGTCAAAATCCTGGCGAATTATCTGTTTTCTGCTTTTAAAGAACAGAAACTTGCATCATCAAGTAGAGTGTTCTGGTGGTGTTTTAATCTCAGAAAGAGTGCAGAGATGACTCAAGCAGAAGCAACCTGTGCTAGGAAACATCCTTCTTATACTAGAAACATACAGCAGTATATTTTTGTGTGATTCACTTAATTAACACACATCACACTAATTTACAGGATCAGGTTTTACCTTAGTGAACCAAAGAGGGAAAAATTGGAAGAGAAGGATATTGTGGGTCAAAGTTCTGCAAATAGGACCACTTTCACACATTCATGGCTGTTAAAATAAATGCTATTTGGTCATTTACACTTTGATTTATTGTACATTAATGCATCTCATGGCTTCATTCAGACACATCTGTAAAATTGTAAGGGCATTTAAGGGCAGTATTTTCATTGTAAGATAACCTCTTTCATGTTGTTCACACTAGAACAAGTCATTTAAGGACATTTTTTGCAGAATGCATTTAATGCAAAATGGTCATTTTATGTGTTTGCATTGAGCTCAAAGAGTGTTAGATTTAAAACTTTGCATAAATGGAGAATATAAAGGAAAAAGAGAGAGGCTGATGTTGTAGGATCTGTGCTCACATGGTTGTCAAACAAAATTTGGAATTAACATGCAAAGTAAATTTTTTAATCAATAGGAGTGAAATTGAACAAATTAAACTATCTTATCTGACTGATTTGCCAGCTACCATAAAAAAGACATAGTGGTCATATCAGACTTAGAAAAATCTGCACGCACAATGACTGTTAATGTGTAAATTAAGATCTGCAGAACCTAAGCCTAAACATTGTATTTTGCTTTGGATCTTTTTATTTGTTGCTATTTTGTTTTCAGAAAACTCTTTGCTGGTGTCACACTTGGTCTTTCACCATGCTGAAACAAGTATAGATGAACACGAAGACAAAGCATCTGTGTTTTACTTTATTCAGTAATTATGTTTAAGATACATGAGCCATTCCAGCCAGTCAGAAGAAGCCCTGACTTTCAGCATTTCTGCTGAATGACCACCAGACAAATCTTCTCGAAGGCAGACTACTTGATTAAACACATGATTCAGCAGCCGCTCTGACACATTTTGTAAATAACTGTCAGAAAACCGATTGTTTGATAACTGGTTACCTTCCAAAGTACCTGGAAGCGTGTACAAGCAGGCTGGACACGGGTAATATTTGCTTGTTTGAGTATCTGATGTGAGCAGACCCCATGATGCAGTGATTTTGAGCCCAAATGAGTCTATCATTCAGTCGAGTGGAGGAATGTTTTAAGCCACCATCAACAAAGCCTCCCCCATAACCAAATATTTTGAACCCTTATTAACTTGTAGGAGGAGAAATATGAATAATACCAAGTTTTTTCTCTCTCTCTCTCCTGTTAGACTCACACTCTAACACACCGCCGAGCCGTCCCCGGCAGAAGGAAGCATTTTGACATCCTGCTAGCAGAGCACAAGGGACAGGCAAAGGAGAGGGAGGCTTTGAAAGAGAAGGAAAAAGACAAGGATGGAGCACAGGGAGGGAAAGACGCCTGCAACCAGAGTATGGCGTGTCGGGACACGGTGTCTCCCAGCAAGTCGCAATGCCCCAATGGACGACCCCTCTCCGCGCTGAAGCTGCGGCTGGCAAATGCACACATACGAAGGTGGGATGATGTTGCCAACAATGGGAAAAAAAATTAACCAATTCAGGGGGAAAAACTCTAAATTGTGCTTTGCTATATAATTTTTTTAATGATATTTATGAAGAACTAGAAAAGCACTGGGAGAGTTCAGACCTCCAACAAGCCACACAGTCCCACCAGCTTATTGTGACTTACACCCCAAATTATTTGTCCTACCTTTGATTTATTTATTTCAATACATTTCTTGACCATAAAAACATGTCCTTAAGCAATCTGAGCATTTTTCATTGAGTTACATACACATACAGATACAGATGGTGATCTGGATCACCTCCAAATCTTAAATCACCTGTTCCTTGTCCCAGATGGGACATTTCCTAAAAGATTTCATCAAAATTCATCCATAACTTTTTGAGTTATGTTGCAAACAGACAGACAAACAAACAAACAAACCAACCAACTGTGGCAACAACAGGTTAAGCACGCAGAATTAACTTTGGTTAGGTTGGTGATGGATTGCTTGTAATCGCCATGTTTCAGTGTTTCTGTACTTGGATGCTTCCATGTGATAGATGCACCTTCTCTCTGTTTTCCCCACCAGGGGATGCTGTAAACACACACTTTTTGAACGGGGATGCTGTAAACACACACTTTTTGAGCGGGGATGCTGTAAACAC
>JBAMHV010000025.1:11402726-11413170 GCA_037177535.1 Pseudomugil gertrudae
AGCCCCTGAGGGACACGGTCGAATGCCTTCTCCAAGTCCACAAAACACATGTAGACTGGTTGGGCAAACTCCCATGCCCCCATTAACACTTCTCCTACTTATCTCTGTCACACCGTACTAATTAACTGCACATTTTTTCATACGTGTTATTGTAAATGTTTTGATGCACAGAGTAGGGATGGATAGATGCCTTAATCCTGGAAAGAGGTGTCATGGTATTGACAAGAATCATAATATTAAAAAAGGAAAAGACATCCTTCAGATATTTGATCTCTCCAGATAAAAAGGCATTTAGTAAATGCAGACTGGCTTTAAACCTTCTTATTACTTATTTTGAGTGCAGTTTAGTTACCAAAAATAAAAAAAACAGCAGGAAAATGAAATTATTAGACTTTTCTCAATCTATGATAAAACCTCTGCAAGTCAAGTAAAAGCCCCCATGTGGTCTTTAGTTTAAGAGTTTTAGGTGAGTCCATGTGGCCTTTCTCATGATAATTCTCTCCTCACAGTAAATGAAATGGCTTGTTAAAACAAAAGAACATTTGATTATACATCAAGGTGAATAAGAAATAAGATGCTTTTCTGCACAAAGGAGCTCATGTATTATTGTTTTTTCCTGTTCAGCTCAGTTTATCTAGAAGCAGAATGAGGTATATTTAAAAAGGAACAAAAATAAAAACGGTGCAAGAAACTAAGTTAAAATGTGATGGCGAGCTCAGAGCTGAAACCTGCTGTGTTAAATCTGAAATGACTGTAGCCAGAGCAGTGCCGTGGCACACGTCTCACCACGCTTACAAGTTACAAGTACACACATCCATGCTGCCATCCATTACTGCTCTCCAGACAAATCGCTACATCCAATTAGATTTATCTGAGCACGACATCCAGCCGGCACTTTCACCTGCTGCTCTCCTCCATACTTTTCCCATTATTAGACCAAAATGACACATGGCAAAATACATTCCTGACAACATTGACACCTTGTGGTCATTTATCTCTTAACATTTGTTGGGATGGTGTTATCAGCCACATACCTGTGATTTTGGGAAGGGCTGGTACATAAAAGTGCATTTATTCGGATTATCCTACACAGAAATCCAACTCTTATTATTTTTTTTAAAGAAGATTAAAGGATTTTATTAGTCTATTTTAATCAGTTTGCTTAGGTCCAGTGGAAGTTTCAGTCCTAATGTACATCCTCAAAAGTTTTCCTCCCCCAGCCCATTTCTGAGCCTCTAATAATAAATAAGTCTGTTTAAATAACCAGCAAATGATCATGCACAGAAAGCAAACATGTCACTAGGTGGCGTTATAAAGGCAGCCTGCATGTAATTGAGCAGATAAAAGCTCTTGGTTCCATTCGGCCATGTCAATGAATGCCGAGGAGTTTCTCCCCCCTACTGCAAACAGCATTCTTATGATAATGGCATAATGCTGGTGCTTTGCTTAATTGTGTATGGGCAATAGTGGTGGGCACCTTTTGTTGTGGGAGTCTCATGAGTCTGGCAGGGATTATCTATCATATGGAACTTCTAAGAGTCCACTCAACCCTTACTCTTTCAGTCTTTTTTAAATTTGTGTAAGAGTTTGATGCCTTAATGGATCCGCATTGAGGTATTAAACTTATATTATTATATTATTAAAAGAATGGAGGCAGTTTTTAAACATGCAGTCATGCAATACTAGTTATTTTTTAAAAATTTCCCTCTGGACTTAATAAACTATTTTTCATTTATTCATAACTATAAAACATCAAGCTTACTTGTATAAATTATATTAAAACGTCATTTTGTCTGTGAGTGAACTTAAAAAACTGATAGTTTTGAATTGCAAAAGAGATTTTCAAGTTATTTTGAGCTATATTATTTGTGCATGCAGCGCTGAAAAGTAGCCCTTTCACTCGTCTACTTGCTAAGTTAAATAAATTGTGTATATTGATTTTATGCTCCATGTTGTCACTGTATTAGTTTCATTTACCTGCAGCAGCCACAGAAACTTGGTTACTGATACACTTTACCATACAGAGAAATTTCTCCAGAGAGCGTAATGATATAAAAATGTTGACGTAAACTTGCCTTGGCCATCTCTACAACTTGGTTTGGGTATTTCATATTAAAAGTGCATCATTTGTTGAAAAAAATCTTGCAAAGAAAAAAAAAGCTATTTTCCCTTTTTTTTTAAATAGTTTATGAGAATTTTAAAGGGTCAAAGTTCAAGAATATTTTACTTTATTTAGGTACAATTTTGTTTTTTCATGTAGGACTTAGAATTCTTCTATTATTAATGAAATATTTTATTCATTTACCTTGAATGATCTTTTATTTCTTTGCTCGTATCCTGTTATTTTTATCTCTTTATCCACATATTATGCTGTAATACTGAACAGCATAAAGCTTTTGTAAGCAGTTTAAACTTTTTCCAAATAAATATGCTCAATATAATTCCCTCTCTTATAAAGAAATCTTTTATCTGACCAATAAAACCCCTTGTTTCTATATCTGTAGCACACCTGTATCATCTCACTCACTGTTATTACATAATACCTGAATCAGCTGATGTCAATTAGCATGACTGTAAGACAGCTGCAATTGTTTGCTTACCAAAAAATCACAAGTTATGAGTCATAAATGATAAGTTATTTAATTCAAATAGTTTTAAGTTGATTGGACTTTTTGTTATTTTGTTTGACATTAAGTTAATGCCAGTTTTATAGAGATAAACCTGCACAAGCAAATAGATCTGTTTTCATGGGAATAAGGTAAGATTTTGATATTTTGGCACAAAAATATTTTTAAGCAATATTTGTCAACAATGGCTCTCTTCTGTATTTGGTAAATTATCATTTGGCTATATTTAAATAATATCTTCACAGTAGCACCACACTTTTTAAGACATAAGCTCAATGCTAATATAACTTATCAGCTGTTGCTTTAGCAGTTAAGCTAACTAGCCTGGTGAAACCAGTCCCTACTTGATTGTTCCTGTGTATTCTTAAAAAGCTGTCATTTTACTAAGATTGACTAGAAAACTATAACAATTTAAGAAAAGTTTTTGAAGCCACATAAACTGAAGCTAAACACATATTTGATGTATGAAATTTAGCCAACAGTGCCTCTTTTTCTTGGTAAACTTACAATGCTAACTTTATCCAGCATTGCTATGCAGAGAACTAATTTCAGTGAGAAAATATGAAAAAATTCAAGACATTATTTGATGTGTAACTGAGTAATCACAGTAGAAGTCTCATTAGAGTACTGTATAAGCCAAGAGTCTACCATTGACCCACATCCAGGTGGATTATGAGACAGACCCCTGGGCAAATACTTGCAAAAGACCCCATATTCCTCCCAGATTAGTGTTTTCATTTACTTTCTGGTCATTCCTCTCTGATTTGTTTCTCAAGATAACCTGGATGTTTTGTGGGCTCATTAATGAGTTATCGTGGCGTTTTAAGAACTTGTTTATATCTGTAATGGTGCATTTACCAGTTTTGTTGTGCATATTTTTGTCCTTTCTGTGTGTAGGATATGTCTATAAGTTTTAAGTCTCAATAGGTTTGCATGTCATTGCAGGGGTTTGCATCCAAGTTGCTATTACTTGTTTTGTTTTGTAATTTACAGTCATTTAGTTACTTCTTAAAGGTTTTTTTATAGCTTAAGTTAAAATTCTGGAAATGTATCTCCTGCTAAATGTACTTTGTAGTAGTTTTAGCATCTCGTTGCTTTTTTTAAACGACACTTCTCCAGTTTTCTGATCTATAAACATGAAGCATTGTGTAAAATGCTCAAAATGTACTTATACCACATATTGCCCCCTTGTTTAGACCTATATCCCTTTCATGTACTGATATATTTTAAAAATACATTTTCAATAACTTGCATTGGCACAAATGAGGATATTATCCTCGTACCAATCCTCAGACATGTGGGGATCATTATATTTTCCTCAAGAGACACTAAAATTGGAATGAAATAAACTTTGAATGAAATTTTTATGATTTATTTCCTTATCTGAACCTAATCCAGGAAGTAATGTTTCAGCTAAAAGTGATGGATCTTTCATGATTTTCAGGAATAAATGTTACATTTTATGTATGCACATGCTTAAATGCACATGTAAAGCTGTAATGTGGGGATAAAACACTATGATGTAGATATTTATACATGATTTCGGCTGCAAATCTGACCATTAGTGCCATTTTTTGTCTTCTAAACGTTAATCCGGGAAACAACTTGGTATTAAATTAAACTATGATATAAAGTAGGCAACTATATCTGTTGAATGAGGTTGGGGAAGGGTGTAACCTCCCCTGCTTTACTTTGCGTCTGCGTTGTGGACTCGTGGAGAGCTGCGTGTCCTGAAAAGGTTGCGCGTTTTGGGCGATAAACCTGCGCTGCAAACGTGGTTGTCGTGGAGAAGAAAGCGATTTATTCAACTTTTTCGCATTAAAAGAGGTCAAATCCTTGCTTTTTTCCCTCGGCTTTGCCCCCAAACACCATTATTTCCACTTAAAACTGGACGTGTAGTGTGCACCTTTGCGCAGAGACTGGTTTAATGCTGAGTGGCTCTCCTCTGGGTGCACAAAGGCAACGGCTCGCAGAGGAACTTGTTCAGAGTGAACCGAGGACGCTGGGAGGCGAAATAAACAATCTCTGGTCTCGAAGTAGGGACGATCGTACAGTTTTATTCCTGGAAACGCGCTATCCCGACACCCATCTCAGATACACAAGGTAAGGACTTGGTTTAAGCAGGATTGAGCGGGACTGGAGAGCTGCGGAGCGGGTTAAACCTCCTTCGCTCTGGCTTCCCGAGCATGGTTGTTTTTGCAGAAAATGGCGTCATCGCCCTCTTGTTTCTGCCTGGCCGCGGCGGGGAGAGGAATAGTTTCAGAGACTTGTAGCAGCCTTTACACGCCGCGTTTACTTCCTCGAAGGTAAAATTCACGTACTGCGACGTCTTATATTTAATAGCGACCTGTCAAAATGCGCGATGGTCGATGGTTTGGCTCGATAGGAGGACGCGCAAAGATGGAAGGGTCACCGGTCCTGTGCGCCAAGCTGCTTCTTGGAAAAGGTGGCACGGAGCCGCTAAACGCAGCGTTTTACATTCCGAATGGGAGCATCTTTTCCGGCCAAAGGCTCATCCAAAACACCGCCGATGATTTGTGGTTGTCACCGTAATGTTTTTAGACGTGCTTGTGGCCGCGCTGCGCCGTGTTGTTGTGTAGATGTTATTCGGGTTAGCTCGTCTTTACGCCGCACTCCCCTACCACGCTGCAATCCTTATGGGGGGCCTCTTTTTTACGGAGTGAAAGGTGCATTTTGCACTTGGCGTTTCCTCTGATCAAATTAAACTGATCCTTTGTTGATGGATATAGTGGCGTTTTTTTTTAGCCTGACAATATAACCGTGTAAAAAGAGATTTTCAGGAGGATAATGGGGGCGATGCAAATCGTGCCATGAGAGCGGCGAATGCCTCTGCGCTCTGGGTTTGTGCCTGCCAAACTAAGGCAGCCTGAATGAGTGAAGAGTGAAAAATAAAGGAAAAAAAAGTCCTTTGAACGAATCGCACAGTTTGCACAAAACTGGGGAAGTCCGGCGCTGCGCAATGATTGTTGCTTTGCGCAGAGAACAGTGGCAGCTGCTGTAACCGCCGCCACCATTTCGCCGCGATATTTTCTCTCTGTTGGCCAACCTTTTGTAAATAGTTGGGGGACTCTTGGATAAAAGAGCACAATAGTATTCATGCGGGCCCTTTTATGGCCTGTGAATGTGCTCCTAAGTCCCACTCAGGCTGTCCTGTCTCTCCCCGTCGGCTACGTGCATGCGTCCTAGCACTGGCCACCATATCCACCACAGCGAGGCCACTGGGTTCCTGTGCACACGCTCTGCTTGGTTTCCTCTTGTGTACAAAAGTCGATGAGTGATCGCGATCAGAGTGTGGTGTTGCAGGCCATCGGGATCAAATCGAAGCAACCACGAGGCATCGTCCACTTAAACGGCACATCGCTCGCGCCGCGCACGTTTTTATTAAGTTTCCCGAGTTATGCAACCGCATCCCCGTAGTGCCAGTGCTCGTCCGCTTTAACGTACTCGCCACCCACCATCGGATGGATCACCCCCCTTCTCCTCCCGCCAGATAACCGCTGAATCTGACCGGTTCCAGTGGTATCGACACCGAATTAAAAAAGATGTCATTTGCAAAACACTAAGTGCCATTTGCGTCACAGCCCGCGGCCTCGCACGCCCATGGGGGCCGATGGAGTTGCAAATGGAGACTGTGTGTGTGTGTGTGTGTGTGTGTGTGTGTGTGCATATGTGTGTGTGCTGACGCTGCCCCAGCTGAAAGGGAACCAATAGACGCGAACCCAGGCGGCAACAAACCGCCGTGCGCCTCCGCTCTTGGGCAGAGCACCGACTTTGGATTCAGTATCAACGCGGAAGATCGCTCAGTTTATTCGGGTCGGTTGGGTTTCCATCGCTCTGCCCACGATGCGGAGTGAGTGGATGCGTGCACACACACGGCTACAGGGCTCGACAGGCCGGCCGGAGAGGAGGATATCCGTCCGGTTCCCGCATGGTGCTCTTTGCATGTGGCTGCTGAGAACTCGCTCATGAGTGGATGGATGTGTTTCCACTGGATCGGGATGAATTGACCGTAAAGCCTTTACAACAAGCGCAGAGAGTAAGGTTGGACTGTGATCCGGACACCGTGTTGGAGCCAGTTTGTGTTGTTTTTCTGTTACATTCACGACGCGCCACGCGTTTCTGGTTGCTTTTCCTCCAGGAACATGTTTGTTGCTGCGCTTTTTGGGCACCGCGCATGGTTTCCTCCAGCACGAGGTAGAAGCTCCAGAAATCCTCAGTTTCATATCCTGTGGGAATGGAAGTCATTTGTGAGGAAGTAATGTCAACAGGCTTATTGAAGGCTCTTTTGTTGTGTTTGGGGATGAAAAAAAGAGTTATTTGGATAACAGAGTGTGAAATGTGCTGCTGCGTCTGCGCTGTAAATACTGTGATTTATACAGTTTAACTGGCAAACATGAAAGATATGAGGTGCTTCAGTTTGCAGACTTATATGACAGTATTCATGCCACTGTTTACTCCATTTAACCAAGCAGTAAGGAGTTAGTTAAAAAGGCAGCCCTGTTCCTGCACATTGGAAAACTCTGAAACCTGCCATTCAGTTTGTTTGATGCAAACTTTGCACTTTTCCTACATTCCAGCTTTGCTCATAGGTTATTATTTTGTTAAAGCCTCGTTACTCCCACTTAAAGTTATAATGCAGTGCATTAATAACTGACACAAAAGAGATGGTCAGTTAAGCCTCCTCTCAGGAGGATAGTAACTGGGACATTAGTGCAGAGATAAGATTAAATAAAAGGGGGGTGGAGGCTTTATTATTTTAATATTATTAATTATCTTTTGAGCATCTTTGCTGGGTCTTCATTATATCTTTAGACATGGGGTTAACTTGAGATAACGACACCCAGACCTGCTGGTTCTCTTCCTTACTGGAATATCTCAGGTACCACCAGGATTTATCAAGAGTAGCTGCTGGTGGCTATAATTTAGTGATGTCATTGTATAATTCAGCCAGTTTAATGATGTGTTGGGGTCTGTCCCTGACTCAGCGTTTCATTCCAACATAAAAGCTTGTTTACCTGCCAGTCGCACACCGGTTTGTAAGGCAAACAGATTCACAGGTAGCATCCATTAAGCCAGGCAACTAGAAAATCAGCATCTGCCCTTCAGTTAGTGGATCAACTAGTTTGGGTAAGGATGGTTTTCATCCTCTTTAACTCACCACAGAAGCTTAATCCAACAGATATCTTGTTGTCAGTGGTGAAGGTGAACATATCAGCACAGCCTGACCTGTCAACAAAGACCTACTTTTTACTGTAGAGATACAAGTGTCCCTGGATTATTGTCCCAACATGGTGGGATCTCAGGTGATTTGTTAGTGTTTTTTATTTCATAGGAATTTGTTCTGTTTCCCTCTTTAACCTTGATTTGCAGTGCTTGTAGCCAGCTGTACGTTTCTGTTTGATTTTAGAGATTCAGTATTAAAGACCGAGCGCTGTACATCCACACCTGGCCTGAAAATGCCCGTTATGTATATCCCCCTGGCTATATTTATTTAAATGTGTGTCTGTGCTCCTTTTACTCCACACTGCAACTCTTTTTATGCTACTGTAATGGACGGAGATCTGCAGTGTCTTTTCTGTTTTGTTTGGATGCTTCTGAGATTTTAACAAAGCCTGTTTGTGGCGTGTTTGGGTGAATAAAGTTGTCACAGATAAACAGAAATGCATCTTTTATTAGCCTGTTTCAGTCCAGGAAACTTTGTGGAGCGACATAATCTGGACGTTGACTTAAATGATGGACACGTAGTCCTTTTATTTGGGATGTACCCCTCATGTGTTCCCCCTGCAGGTTTTAGTTTTTTGTTCATTTATAATTACAGGTAATGCTTAGAGAGTTTCTTAGAATGACATTTTTATAAGCATAACTGTGCAGCGCTGGTATTAAGATGAGATGATCATACCTCAGTGTAAATGTTAATTTTCTGCTACTAATAATTTACCCACAGTAATAAACTCCACCAGTTTGTATATATTTATATGGGTTTACAGTTGAGGTTTCACATCTGTATGCCCTCACCAGCCAAGTGTCAGGTGAAGAGATGATCTTTTTAGAAAAATGGCCTGAAGGGTATAAAGCTGCAAGTTTTATGTCAGTTTGTGATAGCAGCCTGTCAATGATATTTATTTGGTTTTATTTATGTTCTCACACTGTAAAAAACATTTTATTGGAGTTACCCTGATGAGCCAAAGCAGTGAGGACCTGCCTGAAGCCCTGCTTACACTTAAGACAGTGAAAAGGAAAAGTTTTGCAGTAATTCTGACCTCTTGTTTACACACTTGTTGAGTTTTGTATGAATAAAACTGCAAAGATTTGACGTCCAGAGTGAAATTATCTACCAGTGTTACAAAATCTGTGTCCCATCAGAATCTGTGACCACAAGGGGGGGAGGAGGGTCTTCATATTGACAAATGTCAGAAACGTGGCATAAGCGATGAACTCGGATTTAAATTTAATTCTTATTCTTGCTATTAGTTTTATACGAGTGTTTTCAAGACCTCATTCTTCTTCTAAGATCCCATGTGGTCACAGATTCTGATGGGTCACAGATTCTGATGGGTCACAGATTTGGCTGTAACACCGGTCCTATTTGCATTTCCCCCTGTACAGAGATGGTTGTTATTCCACTGCTTTATTTCCAAATAAGCAAAGGAAAAAGTTTTGCATGGAAACATTTGGATGTAAACACGGGACCTCTGAATACAAGGTGTTGGTATTAGATGTTTTGGATCCTGTGGGTTGTGGGGTAAAGTCTTTGTGGATATGCGTATGGAGACTCTTCAGACTGTTTTATCTATTTATTTATTTTGAACCATTTCTAATAGCTTTGTAGCGGGAACATCGCTATCGAGCTAGCCTGTCAGTACTTTTAATCTTATAACTGATGGGAACTGGATTTGTAGTTTCTCTCTGGGAATTAATAAAATATAAATAATTAATTAAAGATATATATAGTCTAATGCCATGAGGCTAAAAGGTGAAATCCACCACATGACAGGATATCTGACAACAATGATGTGTGACTAAGATTACATGTAAAGCATGAATAATGTCACAAGCAGTGATGTAGCATGTTGAAAATGTTTATTTTAAGGCTGTGTGTTGGTCATGTGACTTTCCGTTCAGGATCTTTAGTGTGACTGGCAGCAGTCAACATCAGAAAACAGACTCTGACACTTCCATGTAAACATGAAACCATCATTTCTAATTGTGTACACTTGTAGAAGTGAATGTCTCTATGAAACAGAGGAGACAGAAGAAAGTTCTTTGTTTTTACTCACTTGGATTAAATTAATCTGTCTCTGAAAGTCAATTAGTCCTGTAAAAGATGTCTCAGAAAGGGAAGCACATTGACAAATAGATTTTTGGATGACAGAAACGGCATGCTTGCTCACAGTCGGGTAATATGGAGCTTGTTTTGCTGGTGGTTGATTTGGTGGCATAACATGAAATAACAGCAAATCATGAAAGTGCTGTAAGATTTGCTTTGAGTTGTATTAATCTGCCATCTAAAGATGGGCTCATAGTGGAGAATATTGAAATCCATCCATCCATCCATTTTCTACCGCTTTGTCCCTGAACGGGGTCGCGGGGGGGGCCGGAGCCAATCCCAGCTGTCAATGGGCGAGAGGCGAGGTACACCCTGGACAGGTCACCAGTCCATCACATGGCCGACACACACAGACACACAACCATGCACACACACATTCACTCCTACGGGCTGTTTAGAGTCTCCAATCAGCCTATCCCCAAGGTGCATGTCTTTGGACTGTGGGAGGAAGCCGGAGTACCCGGAGAGA
>JBAMHV010000025.1:11446882-11463538 GCA_037177535.1 Pseudomugil gertrudae
AAAAGAAAAATTGCTCAGCAAAAGGTAGCAGCCAGACCATCCTTTTTCCTGTTGGGGTGTTGGACAGACATGGTTAAAAAAAAAAAAAAAAAAAAAAAAAAAGCGAAGTTCTCCTTTAATTAATAAAATTTTCCGTGTTTGCTGTGGCTCCTAAAAGCATCCATTATATATTTATTTAGCTTCACTTGGCTTTTCTGGCATGTCAGAAGGCCAGAAACTCCTGGCAGGTATTGCCTCCTCAGCTTTCCTCCATCCTAACGAAGAACATTTTCCCACATCCTCCGAAGACCAACCAAACTTTCTATTGCACTTTTTTTTAAACACATTGGTGCATGTCTAAAATCCATGTGCCCTGGTGGGTTCAATGTGTTGCCAGTGATAACTACTGAGTGAACACTCCTAGGAACCCCCTCCCCACGGAGTTCTGGCTGGCATATGCGGTACCAGCACCCTGGCACGCTCTCCTGGAACAAAGACATTAGTACCATTAGTTACGCCACCGTTTGAGAAAAACCAAATGTCTGCTGTGAGGAGGAGATATTGACTGCAGCATACAAGTCACAAAACAGTTAATAATGACATATTTTTCTGCCCTTATTTGTGACTTTTTATGTTTGTTTTATATCCTAGTATTGGTTTTATAACTGTGTGTCATTAATTGTCAAACGTTCTGGCAAATGTGTTTAGATGAAAAGCAGCTTTTCATTCCTGTCTGAATTTCTGTTGGTTTTTAACATTGTCCTATAAAGGACACGTTATCTTCAGAACGATGCTGCTGTAATGACATCTCTTATAAAATAGAATGCCTTTTATTGTCATTACACACAAGTATAACAAGATTTAGCCATCCCCAGTGTCGGTGCAAGAAATATTATTTATAATATTTATAAGTAACTGCATTTCCCTTTTTTCTGAAAGGGGAGACTGTCACTATTTTAAGTATAGACACCCGTTCTTTGTAAGTGGTAACAAAGGGTACATATCTAATGCTGGATTGTTGAAAACAAGAATGTTCTTGTATTTAATTTATGTTGGGAATAGATTTAAATAAAAAAAAAGATTGTCAAATCAGAAGGACCAACAAAAGTTGTGTGATGCATGAACTTTACCACAAAAGGAAAAAAATATCCCTTTGAGTTGTCAATTCTGGATGCTGTAATTTCAATAAAAATGCAGAGAATACAATTTAGATACTGAAAAGAAACAACCTATATGAAATGATATAGGTCATTTTGTTTCAAGGAGGCTGTGGCACTTTGCTTTTTTGTGGAAAAAGTTTTTCATATAACTCTTAACTTTACTTCCTGAATAGTACTTGGTAAATATCAACACATCAAAATGTGGGAGTAATGCCCTAAATCCAATCATTAACCTAATTGGATGCTTGTGGGATCAGCTTGGACATGTTGCACATCCCAGAGTGACTTAAACAAGCAAGCTGGTCGATCTTCAACAACTCCTGGTTGAGGAATGTGAGTGTGACCAGAATGAGGAAGAGGTGTCAAGCTGTTGTGGCTGCGTTTGGATCTTCTTCACACCACTGAGGTCGATGACGGTTTAAATGCATGAAGCATAAAAATGGTCGATGTGTGTTTTTTTTTCCCCCTGTGTCACTAGAAAGGGTCATTTAGAAAGGGTAATGTGTCATCATGGCTTGGGGAGAATACAGTGTGTAACATCTGACAAATCTATTTGAGTCAGCTTTCATTTCAGTTTCAGCAACACACACACACACACAGACATGCACATACATACAAAACCAGAGGTGTGAAATTTGTTGGCAGCCTGAAAATGACCGTGGATGAAGGTTTTTGTTGAATCCGTTAGCTCGAGTTTGTAGCGACTTGCTGTTGTGTCTGCTTTGTGTCTTCTGTGGCAAAATGGCCAAATTTGTGTCGTTGGAACATTTATTGACTGCAGTAACAAAACACTTAAATATACAAAAACGATGCAGATTGATTTGCTTACGCTGATCTGATCGGTCCGCATGTCGAGGGGGCAGCATCAGATTGTCAGAGTGCTGCAGAATCTTATTACTGTGCACGCTTACGACTGTAAGTGACAAAATACTCACAGGGATGAAAAGTTCAGCACTGTGCTGTGGGGCAGCATGGGTGGAGATAGTTCTCGCTCCTCTACCACGAAATAGTCAAAGCAGAGAAATGTTTATTGTGTTTGTCGGGGAGAAGAAACAAAAACACGTGTTGCACAGACAAAGGAAGATGAACTCAATTCTGTAGAAATGGGAAAAATAATATTTACACACAAATATATTTTAAAAATGCATAGTTTGTAAAGTATTTTGCACCCTAACATGGGTATATAGTATAAAATGAGTTAAGTATTTGCATTTTTAAAAATATTTTGCAGAAAAAATAGAAACAAGCGTTTTTAGTCTGCGTTATCTTTCTCTTTTTAACGTTGCCGCTTTTAGTGACCAAGTTAGAACTAGAACACCCCAAATAATTCAAAGATGTAAAAACATTTTTGGATTTTTTTAATTAAATGTGAGTGAAAGTAGGACAGATATGTATAGAAAGTTATGTATTCTTCATAGACCATATTTTAATAACTGCTGGAGCAGAGGTGAGAAATCAATGGATATCTTGTACAAGCTATTGAGGATTAGCAGGGAATGATCAACATGTTTGATGATTCAGTGGATATAAAACATCCATTATCTGTAACGCTTCATCCAACTCAGCGTCGCGGGGAAATAAAACAAATGTAATAAACCAATATGCTCTTGTTCCTTTCCTTCCTTCCTTCTTTTCTCTTCTTTATTTATAAGTTTATCTCTTTAATATGTTTCTTGCGCTGTTTTCCCAATCATTTCCTCTTCTTTCTTTCTTTTTTTTCTTTCTTTTTTTAATACTCATGTTTTTTATTTTTCTTGTTTACATTAAAAAAAATATAAAAATACAGAACAGAGTGCAAGGTGACATATTCTGTGTTACATCGCTAATTTGTTTTTATACATTGACCATTTCTTCCATAAGTCTTCACGTTTTGGTTGTTGTGGTCTTATAATATATGTAAGTCTCTCCATGTTATAAATTTCGTCCACAATGTCTATCCAGTTGTCTAAGGTGGGGGGTTCCACTTTATACCATTTCCTTCTAATAGCCTTCTTTGAAGCTGCCAAAAGAACTTTGATCAAATTTTGCTCCTCATTTGGAATATTGATTTCTGATATAAGACCCAAATACATAGTTGCACAGGTCTTAGGTCTTTATTTCAACTTATGCTTCTTAAAAGAGGAGGATGTGATGGTAAAAAGACAGACAAAAAGGCACGGCAGCAAAGTGACGGATGCGGAGAAGAAAGGCAGCGAAACGGTAAATGTCAAGGTAAAAGAGCTCAGTTAAAGAGCACCAGAGGACTCTGGGGAATAAGGTGTGCTGCAAGAACTGTTTTTACATCTTGCAGCAGTGTTACATTAGATCATAGAGAACAGGTGGGAGGAACAAGGGGGGAAAAAAGGAGGTTAAGTGTTTGTTTCCATTTCCCTGCTTTCTTGCTCTTGGCATGCCTCTATCTGACTCTTCTGCCTCTGCGGTCTTGTCTGGTTGCCATTTCCTGCTGCACTCCTGGCCATGTTAATAGCAGCTTTTTATTATTTATGAACGAAAGGCGAGAAGACATGGAAAAAACATTAGCGGAATACTTTGGTCTCAAAAACAACAAAAAAGGAGTGAAAAAACCCCTTATTTTTAGGGTGGTATTGACAGATAGTGTGCTTTAAAATAGATGTTCTCTTTTCGGAGAAGTTTTAAGAACATGTGTTTTGACTTTTTTACATGCGTATGTTTGTTTCCTCCTGATCAGGATAAAATGAAACTAAAAACATGATTTTATGGCTTGAAGGATGTTGTGTGTTGGGCGTTGTGGGCATGGACCCAGGGGCCTCTGGTAAAGGAGAAAAAAATCTGATCCCAGACTTCCAGGCAAATACTCCCGTCCCTCCAAGCTCCCTATAGAGCGGTGACAATGCGGAAAGTTTGCAACAACAGTGGCTGACTGGTGGAGCACTCCCTAAAGGGGACCACCTACACCTTGGTCCTAACCCTGCAAAAAGCAGTGTGTGTTCATGTAACAATGTGGTGAGATGGATTTATCCAAATGAAAACAAAGGATTTGACAATGATTAAAAAAAGAAGAAATAATAATACAGAACCCAACTTAGCTCAAATCAGCTCTATTAATCGCAAAGAAATTCAATAATGTACTAAAGATGTGACGTGGGAGTTACTAGAAGTGCAGTTTGTAAATTGTTTATTTTATTTTCCACATGTGTCCAGTAGGAATTATGCTTCTGAAAACTACCAGTACTATATTTATTAACCACTGTAAATGATATTGTCTTTAGTGAAATGAGGATGGGTAATTAATAAAAAGTAAGTAGAACAATGACATTCCAAAAAACATTCAACAGTTGCATCTTAGCAATGAAATACTTTAGATGGTAAATAAATAAATCATTAAATAATTAAAATATCAGAATATACGAGAAGGCCCACATGTGAAATTTTACCTAGGGCCTTAGAAGACCTTTCTCTGATTACTTACCACACTATGGTGACAAAACAGAAAGGCAGGAGCAGCGAGGACTTGCTTCAGTAAATGGGGAACCAGTGAAAACTACACTAGCCACAGAGAGGAGATGTCACTAGACATGAAGTCAGGGGACAGATGGGAGAAAGATGATAACAGGTGTGTGTTTAAGAAAAGACACGGGTAAACGTGAAGGGGATGACGACGAGATCTTCAGACAGACACAGGAGCAGCCACTGAAGATTGGAAAAGAAAATGAAGGACCAAGAAGTCACCAGCAGAGAGGAGGACAGATGATAGGCTCTAATCTCTGGCAGTGCTGCATTATTTTCCACTTAATATCAGACACATCAAAGTTTCAGTTCAGCTGAATCATGTTTCCATCCTTTTATCATAAGATACAGAGAAGAAGGCCTGGCAGTACAACAGAAGACGAGGGAGGAGGACATAGAGCTGTATGAGACGGAGATAGGAGAGGTGGACAGTTAGGGAAGAAATGGCAGGTATGTGCATAAGTCAATAAGTTTCAGCACAATGTTGATATATAGAAATTATACAATGACATGGTGTAAATCCTGTTTGATGGACAATATACACATTTTCTTTTTGGTTGTGATCGTGTATGGGGGGCTTTTCAACACTCTGTACCCAGGGGCCCCTGCCTTTTTAAACCAGCCCTGGTTGTCTGCATATGATGAGTTTTGGGTTGGGTGTATAAGCATCTGCGTGTTTGCATGCATGTGGGACGAATCGGCAGGGAGCAAACGGGTCCATTACTTCCAGAGGTATGCCAATTACCCTTCTAAGCTTGAGGTCATGGGACGAAGACTGAAAAAGTTTCCCCTTTTAATCTGCATTCATTGCCTGCCAGAAAAGTATCTCCTCGACCTATCGCTATGCAACTGTACATCATACTAACAATTAGCACCACATGAAATCAGCATCCTCTGTTTTTTTCCCAGTAAGAGACTGATGCATGGAGAAAGCATGCCAAAGAAACACAAGAACCAATGAAAAGTTTAAAACCCTTCTCAGAGCATTGATTAAAGACTGAATCTACATGTTTGGAAGTTTCTTTTATTACATCAGAGATGATAATCCTTCCATCTTCAGTATGGCTTAGTTATAATGTTTATTTAACATAAAATCTACTAATATACAAAATCCTTCTGGTGTTATTTCTGTTTGTCTTCAGCCATCAGCCACTCTCTCCCTACAACCTGCATGTAAGGGAAAGCCTGGTCATATTCACCCAGAAGTCTTCTGTTTATATATATTATAGCAAATACATTTAAAAAGAACCGAGCCGGCCTTCATATAATCTTCCCTCAAAAAGCTACGACACTGTGCAACATGTGTGAGTGTAATGTTTTCCATATCTCATTTACCCATTGTTTTCCAATAGTACACTAACAAAACCTACAATATTAAAGACATTTCATAATTTTATGCAAAATATGAGACCATTTTTAATTTCATTGTCATGATGAGCAGGTTTAATGTTCTTTTGTTTTAGTTCAGTTAGTCTTCTTTTGTTTTATTAAGTCTCCTGAGGAAAACTCTTGTGACGTCATTGTGCATTTTTTGGGCACATAAACCTCAAATGTGCTCAGATATGATGTCTTAACTACTAGGATTAGTATGAGGGGACACAAAGACACAAATGGCAGTTCCTGTGCTTGTTTAACTACTTCATACGCCCCCCGATGTCATCTTTTCCTGTGGTCTCTTCATCTCACCATACTATACTCCCGCTCTCTGTCCTCTTTTCTCCCCTTGGCTTCCTCTACCTGGCCTTGCAGCACTGGCCTGCACCCCTCTTCCCCTCCTCTGAGGTAAAGCACCAGTAAACGAACTCTGTGCAGCACACCCATGTATTTTTAATGGCCACGCCCTTCATGCTGAAATCGCAGCTTGAATTATGTATGGAGGATGAGTGGGAGAATAAAGGAAGGGAAAGGAGGGAGCGAGGACACAAAATGTAAAACAGACAAATGAGAAAAAGGATGTCAAGGAATAAAAGATCACTGAGGAGAGAAAAAATCCAGAGGATTAAAAGATGGAATAAGAGTTAAAGCACAAAAAAAACACAGGTGGATGTGTTTTTTTTTTAAAATAATCACACCACAGAGGAGAGGAGAGAGTGACCTCTCACCTTCTCCACCAAGATCTCATTTTATCTCCTCAGCATCAAACTCTTTCTGTCTCTCCAGGGTTCCTCTTTCCTTCTGTCTTACTGTTTCATCACCTCTTATCCTCCATCACTATCTCTCTCGTTTGCATCCCTTACTTAGTATTTTCACCCTTTCATCTGCCTCCCTGCCTCTTCCTTTGTCTTCCCAGTTTCCCACAGGACTGCGTGATGTATCAAATTTTTAAGATTCATTGATTAGCTTTTAAGTACCAGCAAAATTATGCAGCATGCAGGATGTGGGACAAGATAGTGCTGCATATGGAAATGGTAGCTGTAGTTAATCTGTCCCTTTTTTAACCACTTTGCCTGCATCTACACGTTGAGTCAATAGATATATAAACTTTGATGCTAGATTTGATGTTTAGTGAAGGTATGTTCTGGCAAAGTCTTGGATACTTATGTGTAGGCTACATATGCTCATAGTACTGGAAGATACACATTTTAGTACTCATTGAGCATGATTGTCCTGAGCTGCATGGTGGGGTTATTACCGTGGCCTCGCAGCAAGGCAGTTGCCGGTTCGAACCTCAGCAGGGGGAAGATTTGAACAGCAGCTTTTCTGTGCAGAGTTTTAATGGTGTATGTGTTCGTTCCTCTCACCACAGTTAGGCTAATTGGTCACTCAAAATTCTCTGTCGGAGTGAATGGTTTGTCTCTTTATGTTAGTCCTGCGATGGACTGGTAATGCCTCTTGCCTGCTAATTGCTTGGATGTGCTCCAGATTCCCCACAACCCTAAAATGGACTAACTCCAGTCCTCGAGATCTATAGTCCTGAAAGTCTTGGGAGTTTCTGCTGTGACACACATCACACTTAATTAGCAGACTTGTGCAGAGGTTCACATTAAGTCTGCTAATTACCCAATGATTTTAGTCAGGTGTGTTGCAGCAGGGAAACTCCTAACACTGGCAGGACTGCAACTCTCATGGACCAGACTTGGTCACTCCTGAACTAAGCAGTATTAATAGTTATAACTCCAGTCATGTGACACTTACATTGTGTGACATAAAACCTACGGTAACCCCTTATGGCCTGTTGTTGCATATGTGATGCTTACTGTTGCTGAGACATTTTGCATCATTTTATGACTTTACTCAAAACCATGTTGTTCACCATGATACTGGTGTTCTGCACTCTGGTGAAGACCAGAAAGCAGAAGATTACATTATAATAATTTTGATCTATTCAATAGTAATAAATGGTAAAAATACAGGAAAAAGGAGGTTCAAATAAAGTTTTCAGATTTTAAAAAATGGGATGTTTCTGCCCAGTTCTTTTTAATTCTGGCATTAAATGATTAAAGCTGATTTGTTAGATTGAGCTGTTTAAATATGTTTATAAGATTTGACTCATTCATTCAGCAAAACAATGACTTTTCCTACAAACCAAATGTCTTCAGCATTTTTTTGTCTTGAGGAATGGTGCATAACTATTCTGCTATTGCACTATTCATGTTGACACTTGCTAATTGTCTTTTCTGTTTTATGTCAGATGATTCTTTGAAAAAGTTCTATTAACTTCAAGTCTACAAGCACAGAGTGATGGGAAAGAAATTAGAAGCCTTTGGGATGATTTATGGATGTGTAGGACCCATTTAAACTAGCAATGGTACCAGCATTATGGTAACTGTACTGGCATATCTGTGAAAGCAGCGCTTTAAAAACAAGCAAACCTGTGATTACTCTAAAAGTGTACACATTAACAGTTATGGTGCAAACAGTCCTTTCTTTGAAGTCAGCAGAGTTTCCTTTTGGTCATCCTATCTGTCAGATGTGACTTGTAATGAATCCCACCCACACAATCTGACACGCTATTGACTCCTCTTTCGTTCTCAATTCACTTTGAGAGCTGAAAATGAGTTTGAGAGGTTACATGATGTGAAAAAAAACCCGAAGGCTTTGGTATTTTGGTGTATTTTTTTTATATTTCTACGGAGCACTGGTGATAATTAGGATGACATTTAGAAAAGCTTTGATGTGTTTCCTCAGGTCTGTCAGAGAGAGCAAAGAGAGTAGCACATGAAGAGTTTCCTGTCTGTACTATTCATAATCCCCCCAGCCCATTAATAAAAATGCCCTTAGTCTCTGTATTTGTTCTTTTAATACAAATAACCTGTTAATGAGTTTGTCATTTTATTAAGATTAAGACTTGGCAATTACTGTGACAGTAATTTAAAAAATAATAAAAACATAGTTAAAGGGTACATTTTATGTTGTTACAAATGTGTATACAGACTATTAAGCTAAATTTGGGTAAGATTGGTAACTGGAGACATCAAGACTGAATAAACTGATCAGGCAGGCCGGCATGAAGCTGGACAACTCTGGTGATGGTAATAGAAATGAGGACACTGGATCAGCAGCCAGGGGAGCCTCTCTACAACTCCTCACTCGAGGAGAGGAGGAGATGGAGAGAGTATAGAGGACAGAAAGAGAAGACTGGTAGTGATGTACTGGTAATGTTCAATAACTTACCCAGACTTAAATAACTACCACGGTGCAATCTTTATAAGTTATTCATATAGGCCATATATGGTTTTCTCTTTCTTTTTATTTTTTACTGTATTCCTATCTTATTCTATGTATTGTATGTCTTTATATTGAGGAGTATTTATTCTAAAGGTGCTTGAAATCTAATTTTCTTGAGGGAAGCATCCCAAAGGAATCATTAGAGTTAAGTCTAAGTCTAAGATGAAAGAATTGGTGAAGGAAAACAGATGTGGGCTATATTGGGCTTTAGGTGCAGCATCCGTAACAGGAACATAATATGAAAAGTGATATAAGACTCCCTGAGATGTGAAAGAGTGAAACAGAAAACCGAAAGCAAATAAAAATTTTACAAAGACAAACTTGATTAAAAACTAGGATGCAGTAAATTTGTTTAGGATGTAGAGAAGGAAATATAGTTATATAGTTATTTTTATAGTTATTTTTGCTTATAGGTTGCCACAACTAGATTTCTTTTTAACAGAATTTGCATCATAGGATTTTATTGTACCACAAAATAAACAGATTTTAAGGGCTTGTGAAGAAAACATTAGGTGAACGCTTTACTTTTCATTTCCCCTCTCAATAAAGTATTTTAATCTAACTTCATTTAAACTGATCTTTACTTTCTATCGTAAATAGCCTCACTTTGTTGGACCCTTTTTCAGTTTTTTAGACAATGCACTTTTCCTGCTTTTCACTGTTGCCATTATGATCACAAGCTCATTCTTGACACCATTGAGGTACTGAAACCTCCCGTTGCCTCGTTTTAGATATGAATGTTTCCCAGGAGAAGGTTTGTTGCAGAAAAACTTTAATCGACTTCAGCCTCTCTTTCAGGGAGCCTTGTCCATCAAAGGGCAACATTCACACTGACTCCCAGCTAAACACCTGCCTCCTCAACCTTTTACACCTGCCCAGGTGTCTTTAGTTCCAGTCTTCATTCAATGTTTTCTCCTTCTTTAAATGACTGACTGTTTGGAAAGTTTGCAAAGCTTCTTGTAATCTTTCGAACCGTAACAACATCTGAAGATCAGCCATGGTTGATGGATGTTGCTCATACTGTATATAGTTGCAGGACTGTGCAATACAAAGTGATGGTGCTTTCCAAATAATAGTTTTCTTTTCTGTATTTCCAACATAAATGCTTACATGCTCTGAGTTTCAAAGTGCCTCAAAAGCGTATCCCCTACAGCAAATTAAATCTTTCTGACTTGTGACTTGCAAATCTCAACCCAATCCATAATATTGACATCAGGGCTCCCCCATCTGTTACAGGATTTTGGTGTTATTGGAATGATTGTGAGGCGAACTGGACACGTTTGTACTGCCTAAAGGCTAAAATTCGAAAACATCTAAGCAGAGTATTTAGAAGTTTGCACTGGACTGCATCAAAATGCATTTCGCTGTGGATTTTTCCTTAAGGGGTTCAAAACAGGTGACCATAATATACAGTTTTGCAAAATATAACCAAATGTTACCGTTTAATAGATTTTTTTCCTCACCACGGGTAGACACCCCCTCCCAACCCATCATCTTTAAAATCTGCAAATGTCTGTCTGGGGTTCTTGTTTATCAAACACATTCCTTTATACACCTCTTCATATCACTGCTTTGAAGTCAGAGATATTCTTAAAGTTCTAATCTCAGAAAGTATGTTGATGTTAATAAAACCTAAAACAATACTGCATCCATTTTAAGCCAAAATGCAGCTCAGAAATCATTACAGTAACAGTGGTGCCCAAATCTGCTTCTCAGGATCTACCATCCTGCAACTTTTAGATTCCTTCAACATACCTGAATCAAATGGCTGAATTCCCCAATGTACATGTCATTCGCCTCTACGGAGGCCTGGTAATGTGCCATTCATTTGACTCGGGTGTGTTGGAGACGGGTTGCATCTAAATGGTGCAGGATAGTGGAACACTGGACTTGTCACCCCTGCAGCAGGTTCAGCTTGTTCAGCTGAAGCTCTCAGCATGTTTCCAGCTTCACCTTTGGGGAAGAGAGAGAAAATATATTTTCATTTTTACTCTCCAACATGTGCACACTGCTGTATGGCGAGATACTTTTCATTCAGGTGTGTAAAATTACCACTAAAAATGCTGGGTATATTTGAGTCACTGTTCTAGAGGAAATGTGACCTTCGAGCTTCAGTGTTTAGGTCAGTTTGCATCTTGCAGTTAGTAAGTGGAGCTATTCATATCTCAAATAAATGTTTATGCATTAGAATGTATCAAACAAGCAATACATAATTCTTAGAGGTTATACCTCAAGGTAAAGGTGGCTGATCCTATTTTCCAATTATATATAATATAAAAACCAATTAATATTATCAAAGGAGAGAAATGATCAACTATACACATATTTCCTTAGTTTTTGTGCTATTTTTTTTTGTACTTTTCTTAAAACATTGACTTTGCCTGAGATTACGCCATACAATTTAAATAAGTAGGAAGGAAAATATATTTAACTGCAGGAAGCTTGTTTGCTTAAAATAGATTTATTATTAATATTAATTGCGACTCGGCAGATGGAATGATTAGTTCTTGATGAGTGTAAGTGAATTATGCTTCTGGTGAAATTAAGGATGCATCTGCATAATTGGAAATGAAATTTGCATACATCTTGCTGGTAGAGAAATGGATCTTTTTCATCTGATATGTGTGATGTTGAATAAGATCTATTGCAGTAAAGAAGTGAGTTTAATTGCCTAATCCTCCACAAAAGGTTGACATAGCTTTTCTACTGATGTCCTGTCAGTGAACTAAGCTCGTGTATCATAATACCTGTTTGGGAGCTTTTGGGAGTACTTACCACTGCTCAACTCCATAAAAAGCAGCTTTGCAACAATACATAAAACTCTTGGAGCGTGTTTCACTCGCTGTCTCGAAGGGGAATTTAACTACTAAGACAAGACGAGTCGTTTCCTTTTTCTCACTGAGCTCCGTCCAAGTGGAGCTGGACACCTGCCAGGGTTTATGCATCCAAAAATGAGTTTCACACACTGCTTAGGATACACATACTGTATGAGCTCAGTTTTTCTATTCTTTTCAACCTTGTTTGAGGTCAAGCTATGGTTAAATACAAAGGTGCAAGCTTATTTTTTTCTCTCTCCAACTTTAATTACCATAAAGAAAACCTGTCCTCCTCTCACATTTTACCCTCCCAAAGTTTCTTTTCCTGATATCCTTTTTTACATATTCATATTCAGTATTGAGAAATGATGATGCATCTATTCTATTATTTATATTTACCACTGATGCCAGTGAGCATGCTAAATAAAAACAAATGAAGTGAATGAAATGACAAGTTCCTAAAATGTAAAGCTGATAAATATCTTTTAAAATATGCCTTTTTTATTGGACAACACAGATGTCTGTACCTTAAATATTTATGTTCAGGCTGTGAATTTTCTAAAGGTTAAACTGACATTAAGAAGCTGCAGAACTAACTTAAAAAATAAAGTTACCTTTGGTTTGGGGATTTCAAGGTGACGCTTCATACAGCTTCAATCTTTTATTTTAAACTTGTAAGAGCGAAGGAGAAATAATAACCCATGCTCTGAACTCCAGCGTGTCCCAGCAGGGCAGCTCTGTCTACAATTTAGAGAGAAGCACCTTGTTTTCTGGGTGTTGTCTTGCTTAGTTTTAGTCATGATGATCTATGCATTCCCGCTGTGTGCAGTGCTCTGACATTTGATTGACTTTCTCCTTCAATTTGATAAGAGGACAAGTAATTTGTGTGTGTGTGTTTACAGTTAAGTTTTTTTATGCCGCCTTAAATGTGTTTCTTTAGCCAAAATATAGAGATTGTGATCCGCTTCTCACTGGCGAGGCGTGAGTGCAGAAAGGGTCAGAGCTGCTATCAAATTGAGAAAGACGTTTTCTTCTACTTCACCAGGAGATGCTATTCTACATGACCTACTTTAGAAAATGAAGGGGAATGGGGAAGAGAAGGATTGTGATTTGACCTTTGTCTTTTGATCCTCCTCTTCAGCTGTTTTTGAGTAGCTCCTGTAAAAGGATGTTTGCCTTGTAAATTCACAACAAGCCTGTGTTTTGCATAATGTAACGCTGCCACAAATGCTTTAAAATGCTAACTTCCGCTTCTCTTCCAACTCTAAGTTATACTTAAATGTATTTTTTTTCGTTTGCAAATTGTAACATGTTCATGATTTGGTGGAAGGCAGAGATCAAACCCTGCATGCCTTCAGCGGCAGAAGTGGACGATTCTGTATCGATCCACAAATGTTACCCGCTGCATGTCGAAAGAACTCAAAACGACAAATACAACCAGGTGCTTTTCATCTTTTTCTGGGCAGAGATTCATCAAGGGTGCAATGTCAAGGCTTCAGCATTACTTGGAAAGGGCAAAGTAAATTAAAAACTCAGAGCCCTCGATACCAAGAATATGTGTGCATTTAGTCAGAGAAGTCAGGGCTGTTTGCTGTGTTGTGCAGTTTGTACTTGACAAATGATGGAGATATTTTAACTACAGTGATCTATTGTAGTCCTATGTCAGACTGGTGACCTGTCCAAGGTCTAACCTGTAAACGCTGGGTTACAATCCAGCTGAAATGGACTAAGTGGTATAGAAAATGGAAAGAAGAAAGAAAGACACTCCATAATTGGGCCGAAAAGCCATGTGAATTTCCTAAAAATAAAGGAAAGGGAGGGGGAAAAAGCAGGAAGGATTGCTTTATCATACTGTGAACTGCATTTGAGCAGCCTGTCATATAAAAAAATGATTGGCAGATAGTTTCATGGACAATTAACAAGCAATGCATAATGGATGGTAACATAACAGGGGATGTTAATTAAGCTTCTGCAATGTTTTGTCCATGATTCAGAATATACTGTTTTTGATTTACAAGCATGCTGCTTCAGCCTCATCTTCTCTTTTGTTTTTATTGAATTTAGAAAAAAAGTTGTAAACTTAGATAAATAGGAGCGTCTCCCTGAATTTGTTTAGTGAGTAAGACATTAAATGTAAACATATAATAAATGCTTTTCTTTGAAAATAAAAGTATTAACTGAGAAGAAGAAAAGATAAAGGCATTAGTAAACATTTTATTACCACATTACAACCCTCTGATAATTAAATCATTCAATGTTTAGTGATTCACCCATATTTTAATAAGGGGAGAGAATGGTCTTAAACAGCATTTATATTCAATGCAGAAGATAGATACGCACACGTAAGGGCAGTTTAATCCATCTTCTAGGCCGGTTATGCACCAAATTACCGGTCTGTTTGCAGATCCGTCCTTTGATACAAATGACGGAGCAATACCAGCGGAAACCGTGGGGGCAGTATAGAGTTGTATAACCCACATGTAACCTGCGAAAGAAACAAGCCAGAGAAGATGACAGAAAAAATTAACATTATTGATCTCATCTTGTTGTTTTTGGATGGTTGTTATTGACTAAATAACCGCTATAGTGGTGTTGAAAGGACAAAGTGAACCCCGGACTCAGCACTGACCTCTGGTGATTAAACACTATGACAACACAAAAGATGTAAGTATAAGAGCGGCAGTGTATAAAAACGTTTTAAACAATTTACTTCACATAAGCAAGCAGAAATGAGCCTTTAGACCATGAACTGTTATTGGATTTTATTTTGCTACCAGGTTACTTTACAGGTTAAGATTAAAGTTTCACCTGAACAGGTCATGAAAAATGGCTACCACATGAAATCTGGCTCCAGCAGTGCCTTTCTTTAAGGACCCTTTAAAAGCCATAATCTCAGCTAAATTAGATATAATGGGAGCTATATAACGCTAATAATAGCCTAAACCCTGTGGCAAGCTGGTAACTGTGTTCAAATATGTGTGTGTGTGAGAAAGAGAGGACAAAGTGCAAAGATGCAGCAATGTATAGATCCTTGTATAGATAACACAATTAATATGTTTCTTTTCCTCAGTGTGTGTGTGTGTGTACATCAGATAATGTAGGGGTGGGAATTCCTCAGTTGGAGGTGCCATTATGAGAAAGAGAATTAGATTTACACTGCTGCAGTAGACACACACACACACTGTTTCTCCTCCACACACACATATGCATACAGGCAGGGATTCCATGATCATTTCTTCTCCCCTTTGTGCTGCCAGTAATGGTGACGTACCGTATTCATAACTAACTTGGTGGAGTGTTTTCAGTTCTCATAATCGCAGTTCATTCTTATACTTTTTCCTTCTGTCTATAAAAAAATACCAAATGATATCATTTTACCAAACACTCCATTCCACCTTTGTACTTGTGACTGTTTTAATGTGTGGAGGGGTTTTAGATTCCTCACTTGGTCTCGGTATTTCTCTGCGGGGCGATGTTTGACCTATTCGAATGATTCCTTTTGCAATATTGCAAAACATACGCGAGGTGTGTCTGCGTGTCTGAGGTCTGGTCAAAGAGGCCTGAGGGCTGTTGATTAATTTATGAGCCTATTGGTGATAACAGACTGCCTTGAGGTACGAGTCTCTGGGTGTACCACAGACACTGAAGCAGATGAAATGAGCTTGTACATAAACATCGTTGCAGTCAGAGACGAGGACATCAAGCTTACACATGTCTGAGACAAACTTGTAAATGGACACACACACACACACACACTTCACTGCTTGTCAGCTCAGCGTTTGTGTGTGCATGCTTTGAAAGAGATATACTGAACAACAGAGAGAAATGGAGGAACGGAGAGGATGTGTTGAGCCGAGCCTTTATCAGGTTTCTGCTGCCATGGCAGGTTTTTGGCAGACAGAAGCAGCGAGGCTTGACTGTGTGTGCTTGTGTGTTTAATAGTGTGTATGTGTGTGACTTTGAGATGCAGCAGCAGCAGGTGTGCTGAGTTGCAATAACTAACATATTTTACTGTCCTTACATTTTCCATTAACTCACTTCACATCTGCCTGCAAACTTCACTTATTTAAAGCAGATGTGTTGGTATGAAGGGGTTGAATTCTGCAGCCCGTCTGTTTTAAGTTTATACTTGATGCATTTTTGCTTGTTGGCTACTGACAGGAGACGTCAACAGCATTTGTTTAACTCCAGCAAGGAGGCATGTGAGAGAGATGCAGGCATCTCCTCACCAAGCAGGTGCTGTTCAGATGACATACACAAACACGTATTTGTTTGGTTGATTTTGTTGTATTGGTTAACTAAAGATGGATTCTATTTAGTTGGGTAATACATTGAGTTTATTTTCATTATTGTTTTGGTTTGCTTCTAATCTCTCTCTCTCTCTCTCTTTCTGAGGTGGTATATGGGAGATCGAGGGCCTGGTGTGTGTAATTAGATTGACTGGCACTAACAAAGTAGCTTGAGGAGGGGGGGATGAGAGAATTAGTGGTTAATCTTAATTTACTTTATTAGTATTGGTTATTTTGATTAAGTTGAATGTGTATAGTGTTATGTAATTTAGTATT
>JBAMHV010000025.1:11463638-11476618 GCA_037177535.1 Pseudomugil gertrudae
TTCTGCATTTAAACACTTAGAAGTGCACAAAAACATGAATTTAAGGGCTAAAAAAGTGGATTTTGCATGATATGTCCCCCTTTAAACTGGGACCAAGCGGTAGAAAATGGATGGATGGATGGATGTTCCCTGGAAGCACATTCTTCCTTACTTTATACATCATTCGAGCTGAACTTTATTAGATCTATTAACTTTAAAACCTTTAAAAACAAAGGATTAGTGTGTTCTCTGAATCCTACATTGTACACAATCCAAAGTCTCTCAATGTCAGATGCATTTACTTCACAGAACTTCCTGCTTAAATGATAATAAAACAGAGATTTGTATTTTTGCCACTAAGGATACCTTAGTGCTGCTGGATCACCTGATTTTAACCCTTTTATTAAGAATCTTGGGGTAATTTTAGATGATAATTTTAAGTTTGACAGACAGGTGAGCGCAGTGGTCCGGTCTAGTTTTTACCATTTAAAGCTAATTAGTAAAATTAAGCCCTATCTCCCTCACAATGCTTTGTAAAGAGTCATTCATGCGTTTATCTTTTCTAGACTTGATTACTGTAACTCTCTTTACTCGGGGTTAGACCAGTCTCTAATTCACCGTCTCCAGCTGGTCCAGCTGCCCGTATTTTAACGGGGGCGAGACGGCGTGAACACATCACCCCTGTGTTGCGTTCTCTCCACTGGCTGCCTGTTTCTTTTAGAGTTGTTTTTAAGATTTTACTCCTGGCTTTTAAATGTTTACATGGTCTGGTACCTTCTTATCTTTCTGAGCTATTACATCGTCACCATCCACGTAGAGCTCTGAGACATTATTGATGGTTCCCAGGTCTCGATTGATAACTCGGGGAGACAGAGCCTTTTCAGTAGTGGCTCCTAAACTCTTTCTGTGAGGCCAGGACACTAGATGGTTAATAGTATAATGTTGTAGTATTCTTTTTACCTTGTTTTGTATTGTCTTCATTTCTATATATACCTGTACAGCACTTTGGTTCATTCTCTGAGTGTTAAAGCGCTTTATAAATAAAGTTTTGATTGATTTAGATGATGACTTTACTTTGTTTTCCCTCCTATTGAGGTGTATTTTCCCCGTGTCATCTATTTGGTCCTTACTCCACGGCCAGAAATGATCTCACACCTCTGTCATCCTCAGCGTGCATTCAGCGAAGCTCTAAGTTTACATAGCTAACGCAGCTTTTACGCCTGAGGCCATGAGCACATGAGACAGCCCGCTGTCAGCTGACCAAACCTGTTTGATGCCGCTCATCATCACAGGAGTATCCTTTGAAACGGCGGGGTGTCTCATAACATTGCATGCACGTAAACCACCGTTGACCCCTCTGGCCTTGGGCTGCCACAGTCCTAAATTAGTATTAGGGCTTATCTTTGGATCTTGAACATGACACTGTTGATATCTGACTTTGGTACCAGCTCTGTTTGTGCCTCCAGCAAGGTTTTCTACCACATTGGCTACATGAGAAGCAAAAGGCCTCCTTTTGTGTGCAGGTACGACAACCAGCAACCAGATCTTTAATTGCTTGTGTTTTAATATAGATGGATAAAACTGCACATTGTTGTTGGTGAAACTGGAAAAAAGTCAACATTTTTGTGCTTGTGGCATGTTTTTATTTATTTTTAGAGCCACCGTTCCTCCATGAGTGGATCAAGTTGCAGAAACAACTGAAAATAGCTTTTTCTTGATAAGTTTTTTTATTTATATATTATGAGAGAGATGCAGGCATCTCCTGACTAAGCAGGTGCTGTTCATATGACACAAACATGTATATTAAAATAACTTATTTGTTTGGTTGTATTGGTTAACTAAAGATGGATCCTATTTAGTTGGGTATACATTGAGTTTATTTTCATTATTGTTTTGGTTTGCTTCTAATCTCTCTCTCTCTTTCTGAGGTGGTTTGGAAGATCAACACTATCATGGAGGCGCACCCATGTGTGTTGCTGACGAGGGTCTGGTGTGTGTAGTAGCTTGAGGAGATGGGGGGATGAATTTACTTTATTAGTATTGGTTATTTTGATTAAGTTGAATGTGTATAGTGTTATGTAATTTAGTATTTTCAGTATTGTTAACTTTAAGTTGTTTTGCATGTTTTATGGGGGCCATAATTGTGATTACACGCCTGTGTAGGATACAAAATGGTTGTGGGTGTGTCTATATATACTGGTGAAGTAATGGGAATTGTAAAACAAAAAAACTGGCAAAAACAAGTAAAAACTGAGCTCTGTCAACGTTGGAGTCCTGTGCTTTTATCTTGCCCTCTTCACTTAAGGGGAAGCCGCCATTCTGCATTCCAGGAGGTTTAAACCTTACAAGGTAGAAGAGGCTATAAGAAAAGATGTGTCCTTTTGTTTTGAATGGAAAATATGAAAGTAAAGAACTTTTTGAAACAAGAAACTGGTGTGTTTTCCCAGACACACAGCAGTGAGAATGGATTCATATCGCTGTTTGGGTGGCTTACTGCATCTTCACACTGCAGATATTCTTTAAAAGGTTTCTGTAAACATGGAATCATTCTAAGAAATATGTCTGTCCACACAAAACCCCTATAAACTTTGTAGCATGGAGCACGCGCATTAAAAGAAGAAAATAGAGCAAACTGAGTTAAAAAGAGGTAAAAGCCGTAACATGCTCAGTTGCTTCAGCACCACAAACACAATGTAATCAGTCGTTTTAGTTGTTTGTACGGTTTGCTGATGCAGGTTATGGGGGAAGTAGGGCTAATATGGCATTTTTCTATAAATGTTAGAAAGCTTATTCCGTTACATCTGGTTTGGTAAGTTTTTGTTTTATATTTAAATAGCTGGCATCATAGTTGTTTAGGTCTAACGAACATCAGTGTGTTAAACAGTAGTTCCTCGAGTCTGTGCCGTCTTTGACTGCATGTTGTGACAACCTGCGTGTCACCACCAGGTAGTCAAGTGACCCGCTAAAGCATAAATTATTACCAAATCCCCAATTTGTTTGAAAAAGGAGCATTTTGCTTTGTGTATTTGCAGCAGTGACTGTTTATCCTCTTCCATCTGGCATCTCCATTCTCTCTAGTTAAGATCTAACTTTAGAAAAGGAAACACTGAGTCGGTGTTCTACTTATGAGGAGGTCTGTACTCATTTTTAACTTGAATCTTCATTTCATTAATCCACCAGAATCTTTCCTTGTAAAAGTTACAAAAATATCGTGTTAAAAGTGTAGACTTTGATCTTAAGTTGGAGGGTATTCTTATCCAAATTAGTGCAAGGCTTTAGGAATCAGGTTTTACCCAAAGCCTGTTTCATGGACAGGATGTTGCTTAATTACTCTGTTATGGAGGTTTAGTTAATTCCAACATCCTAATACACACTAAAATCACTACATATTTGGGCTCATGCTCTTTCCTGAGCATGGTTATCCTCAATGTGCTCTTACTGTAAATAAAATCATTCTAATGCTCCTCAAGGACATCGTCTTGACCTTCTATATCAAGAGGGGATGACTATGTCAGTCATGTTTTCAACAGAGATTGCTTATGCTGAATAAGCAGAATAACCAGTCCTGCAGCAGCCAGTCAGGGGCCAGCTACATGCTGCATGCATCCAGATGCTTGTTGAGGTGCAGACTGATGAAATGGACCAAATTTTGTCCATCAGTTTCATGTTAATATTTCTGCTGAGCAGAGTGAGAGCTCAGTATATACTTGTGACGACTGCAGAATGGTAACCTTTCCCCACTGAAAACAAAAATATCTCATATCTGTGGATGAACAACATGCGATCATATGAGCTTAGTGAACATAATACAGGCTGTCCGTCAGCAATATGAGGGGGAAAAAAGGACCTACGCAACATGGAGAAATAAATAGGCCTGGATGACCACCAAATAGAGAACGTTGGATCATCTCCCTAGTAAAGAAGAGGCCTGTCACAAGAAGCAGACAGGTGAAGAGCACTCTCCATGAGGTTATAGAATTATCCAAGTCTACCACAAAGCAGAAAAATATAGAGTTCACCATCTTGAAAAGCCAGAGGCGTCGAAGAGCAGCATTCTCTGGATGGATGACACTAAAATTAACCCGTATGAAAATGAAAAATGGGAAAGAGAAAAAAAGTTCAAACCATTTGTGATCTGGAGCATATTAAATTGTTTTAAAACACATGGAGACAAAGTGATTGCACTGACAGGCTCTGAACTAAAGGACATTTAGCTATTTCCTTTTCTTTTTTTTTACTGATCACAGAAGTCGTGCTGAGCTTTGAGAGGTTTGAAGATAAATTCCTCCCTTCAACCTGCCACTTTTGAGATAATAGATTAGTGGCCATCGACGACATTCAGAATGTCAAGGGGCACTTTACCTTTGCAAAACAGAGGATTAAGGCCAAGTGAGCCATACTGTCAGTCCAGATTTAGCCAAATGATCGGAGAAGGCATTATGATCCATATAAACAATGTCTGAACTTGCAGAGAAAGCAACGCTGTTGGTTTTCATGTTAAAGAAATGCAAATGCCTTCGAGTTAGAGCCATAAATCTGCACATTGTGTTAATCAAAAACAAGCAACTCTGATAAATGGTAGATGCCAGGGCTTACTGCCTTCCTTTCTATAAGAGTAGATTGAGAATGACATCCAGTAGAAAGGTTAAACATGTTGCTTTATTTTATTTAGTGTGTTATTGGATTACATATAGGTGGGATAGTCTATAACAAATTAATTGCTAAATAAGGACTTCAGCAACATAATCATAAGTTAGATGTCTACTAATTTGCCTGACCTCGTCTCTCCCATAATTCTAATTTCAGCCACATTCTTTCTTTCTCTTTACCTTTCCCCCCCAAATGATCCTCCGTTCTCACTTCCTCCTTTCTCTCCTTGAGTGTCTCCCATCTTCTACTCTCCTCGCTGTCATGTTCAGGGCCATTAATGAAATGAAATACCTAGTGTGGGTTAAAAAATGGAGCCTGCTTTTTATTCCGTCCTTTCATTCCTGTCTGGCAGTAATTATGGCTGTCTAATTGGGTCTATAGAGGCTCGGAGAGATGGTGTGTGTGAGTGAGAAAGGCTCAGATGGAGTGTGTGTCTGTTTGTGTATGTTGAATAGGTCGTGTGTGACTGCCGCTGAATACAAAGCGAGGTTGCCTACTGACCACAGTGAGGGTTTGTTTAAAAACCAATGTGCAGTTGAATGAATATTTGGAATTGAGTTGTAATATGAGCCTTTGTCATGTAAAACCTTCCGTATCCAAAGTTGTTACGGGTGATTGTAGGAGACAGATTCTGATTTCAGCATCCCTTTCTTCCAAAAAGGAAGATATACAGTATATTTTATATATACATACGTTTCATATTTAATAAATTTAAAGAATTTGTACTCTGTACTAACAAGGTTGTCTTTTAATTGAGATCAAAACAATAATAAAAAAATATTTACTGAATTTCCCTCTGGGATAAAGAAAGTATTTTTCATTTCAATAATTTTATATACTGAAAAGTTCCTGTAAAAATAAATTATGCCCATTGAACTGAGGTGTTTTGCATATCAGCACTCCCAAACAACACTAATTACACCCTTATCTTGCATCCTGTCTCCTGTCTGAGCCCCTTTTTGGCCAATAAAAGTCAGTTCTATGTTAACTCTTGCACTGTATATAGTTGATATGCAGTTGCTGCTTTGTGGCACGGTGCCAGGAATGAGCACAATGAATCAGTGTGCCATTAAAACAAGTCTGGATCACTTAGTAGAAATATTTTTGGCGCCTCTTATTTAAATGATCATGTTGCCTAATGTAGTAGATTAAACGGGAAAGAAAAAGAGTAACTAATGTCCAAATAAAGAGTTTGTAAGTCGTTCAGAAGGTCTAGGGAAGTATTTTTTTAAGATTATTTTGTAATTTTGGATTTTTTTCAAATTGCCTTAAACTCAGTAGTGAGCCAAACTCTTGTACATGGGCTTCTTTGGCTACTAAGATTCATATTCTTTCACCTAACTTTTTTAAAGAGGAATTTACTAATTATCCTCTTGTTGAGTCCCCCTAATTATTGATTTAAATACTATTCTGGCAATAATTTGAAAAACTGTATGAAAATAAGGCTGTATAATAAAAATATAATTTTTTATTTTGTAATGAAAATATTTTTTTTTTACCACATCCAACTTAATTTTTTCCAATCACAATATTTCAAGATTTATTCCTTAAGTCTGAAGTGCAACAAGGGAAAAGAGGAGCTCACTTTAGAAGTGCTTTGTCGTATTATGCTGATGTACAAACAAACCCATTCTCACATCTAAACCCTCCTCCAGAAGGTAGTATATGTCACTCATAGGCCTCCATAAAGCCAAAGGCCTGGTACCAAAACCAACCGTCTGTGACACCAGTCTAGAGAGAAGGTCATTCTTTACAGAGAGACACGCAAACAGACACGCACACAAAACACATTGGTATGTGAGAAGGTCTCTTGGCGCCTTTGGCTTTTAATTCTCTCCTCCTGTCATGCCTGAGTGGCACCACTGAGGCAAAAACCCACAAAAAGACACGCACACACAAGCACAAATAAACACTTGAGCTGAAGCTACATGGTTTGCACACACACTTCTGTCAGTCGGCAATAAATCGGTTGATGGTAATGTAGTTCGAGGGACCGACTTTACACCAGATAACTGGCCTGCTGTCACACACATGCACGGACAAAATTTGACATTGGTACCATAATGTCGCTATTTGTCCGATACAGATTTTGACACTTGTACGCACACACACCTAAAGTTGCCGATTTCTCAGCCGCTTGTCATTGAGTCGTCAGCCTTCAGGCAGCAGAGTCTTATCAGCTCTTAGCGTCTTCATTTTGTATTTTATTGTCCGCCCCCCAGAAAGTGCTGTTAAGCTTTGGAGGGGTAAGTAGATTGAGTGATAAACCTTACCTTCTGCCTCTGTTAGAACACATTTTAGTCAGATATGGAGTGTTACGGCACACCAGCAAGATGCAGGCAGAGAAGACTGAAAATTGTGGGGGATTAAAACTTTTAAGTACACATATCTAAAATCTAACTGAGCTCAGCAAGAGGTGACGCTCATGAACTCTTGATTGCTCAAGTTTCTGTGGTGATTACAAATTAAATTGTTTTGCCAATTATTTTCATTAGAGCTAAATATACTTTAATATCAGAATTTGCCCTGCAATGCAAGAATGTGACATGGTAGGATATGCAATACTTGATTAATAAGAAAAAATGTCATGCTGCTATGAACAAATGATGGATTTTCAGGCAAAAGCACAGTTCCATGTGGTGAAATGGGCTCTCTTTAGTTTAAGTTCACAGAAAGATGCTTTTAGATAGCATTCAGAGTAAAAAAAAAAGCTTTACATCACAGTGTGACTGTCTGTGTCACCTGCAGGTTGCATTGGTGTTACAACAAAATATGTAACCCATCAGAAAATGTGACGCTAGTCTACATATTGCTGCCTAATATATGTTTTACCAGCTGAGCGAAACTTGAAACACTTATAATAAGATGAGAAAACCTTTATTAGTTCCTCAGTGGTAATCTGAGTTCATTATAATGAAGATACAGTAAAGCTACACATTAGTGATCAGTAATGGTGACTTTAGTGATGTCATGTTTGGTGTATGTGTCAGAAAAGTGACAAGAATAATGAATTCAGATTTCTAATCATTTTAAAAAATGGTCCTTCTTAGTTTTATTCAAGTGTTTTCAAGACCTTGCTTGTTTTACAAGACGTTCATGTAGAAAAATGCAAGAAGGCACCCCCTGTGGTCACAAATTTTGTTGTAACACCGGCACTAATGCTGGATTTGTGTAGTGGTTTGTTCGAAACCATGCTGTATGTCTGACTCTGACCCGGTAAATTTTTGAGGCACTTGTACCATAATCTTAGATGCATCTCTCAGTATTTAATTCAGTACCTCGAGCCATCAGGTTAGAACAAGCACAGCTCTGGAAATGGTTCTGAGCCATTATGATAAAACTATCAGAAAATAATGTTATTTTGGCTTTAACTGGTAAATGATTGAACATAAAACCAGAATTATAAGAAGAAACCAGGAAATCTTGAAACGCATAAGAATTAAATAGGAATTTAAAGTCATACTTTTAAAACTTACTCCCGGTTTGTTATTAAAGATTTTTTCCTGCTGCTGTTTTCTTCCTTTAGGCATTTCTTCTTATCCCCCTTTTCTGTGTGTGCCTATAAAACAGATGATATTGGCTGTTGTTAGCCGAGTCTGTGTTTATCTGAGGCTGGTAGACTGTGAACATCAACATCATACTTAGCAGATGAGCCTTGAAATTCATTTTAGAAAAAATAAAAACACTTTTTCCCATTTCCTGTCTCCGTTTCTCTTCCACCTTACTTAGCATCTCCATTTTAATTTTTATATTTTTTGAATGAGACAAGACACAAGTTCTTTTCTCATTGAGTGCATTTGTGAGCATTTCAATCTACATTAAGACTTTTTTTTAGTTTAGTTACAGTTAATTAATTTTAAATGGTAAGAAATAAAAATGTATTGGGATATTTAAAGGACAGAAGCCATGCCTGGAAGCCAGTGGTAAGACATTTGGGGCCCAAGGCAAAGGAGGAATGAGGAGCCTCTAAAAAGTACTGTAATTTCTACCCCACTGCTGTCTTCATGTTGCTGGTTACATTTTTCAAACTATTCTTGCTCAATGGAAACCATGTACCCCTCCAAAATAATTATTTTTATACTAATATTTGTGATTAACTGAAAGACTCTTACCTTTGAGGGATGACTCTTAAGCCAAAAATTGTTAAAATATTTTTGGGTCAGCTGAAAAAATGCATCCTGACAAGGTTAAAACAGGCTGCATGTCAGAGGAAAGACTAGTGATGCCACAAATATGTGATAGTTGCTTAAACAACCCAATAGTAAAAAGACACATTTAAACAATATTAATACAAAGTTATACCAACGGCAGGGATCATTTTAATATTTATCAATATAGGGAAGGGATCACCTCTTAGGGAGTTTTGATACTCATCTCCACACCACGTACTCCTTCCCAACAGGTGTCAGTGTAGTGTTACCAACTCCTCAGTTAGAAAAATAGCTATTGGCTGTCTTAAAGTTGATAATTGACATAATTGTCTAATTTGTACATTCATCCTGGTACATATAGTTGGATCTATGAGTCTAATGGTGCTGTTGATGCTGTATGGATAGATGTGTTGAATTGTTAGTTTACAGCTTCTAATATGACTCAGCAGAAGGTGCTTTAGTGTCACCTTGACCTAATGCCACAAAGCTACACTTGAGTGTGCTGGTACTGTGGACTCCATCTGCACGGTTTTCTCCCTGGCTGTGTAAATGCATTATCAACTTAAACATGACCTTTTAAAATGCCACAAGATTTCTGTTTTATGGGGTAATATAACTGATTACACATACTGATGCAGCACATTGTGTATTATTTGAGTAATTGGAGATGCATCAGTTTGTTTCACAAGACCTAATTTTAGTTTTTTAACCATGGTTTGAAAATGCAAAGTCAAATCTCTGCGACAAATTGTCCTCACAAGGGTTTTTGTGGTTTTGTGTGTGTTCTGTGTTGCATGTCTGCAGAGTATTGACATGCATGGGAGCTGTATGATACAAGATATCGTCTACAGAAAGAGGTGTCTGCCAAGTTCAGGGGGACAAGTGAGAGCAGACAATTAAATAGTCCTTTCTGGCAAGATGTGGGGTGTGTTACTTTGTGTGCTCATATTTGCACACCCACTGCTGATGGGAAATAAAGCTGTTCATTTTGCAGGGTTCACATGATTTGACCTCTACACGGCTAATCACCTGTAGAGAAGGAACGCCAGAAAATGAGATGAAGGGAGAGGGAGGGAGAAGGAAGATTTAAAAAGAGATAGAAAGGGAAAATAAAAGGATGAGCAAACTTCAAGGTGTACTCCAAAGTGGACAATAAGTAATAAGAACAGATGAGGTGTGGGCGAGAGGAGGATGGTAGGCGATTCATTTAGATGAGGAGGTTGTTGGTAAAAGGAGGAGAGAAAGACGGAGAGTAGATGGGATGAAGCACTCTAAAGTAATGAACAGGAGATGGAGTGAGCAATTAAGGACAAGGGAGAGGAGAGGTAATGAGAAATATGGGATTGAAAGGATGGAGTAGGGAAACTGACAGAAAGATGTGAGGAATAAACCTTATATGTCAAGATCTCATCAGAAGAGAGTACAGCCTCAGGGCTTCACCTCCTCCTACTAGTAACTCTGGATTAATCACAACGGTACTCTCATAGACACACACACTCTGACACACACATTTACTTAGACTTTCTCATGCCATCAATTACAAGCCCATGGGATATGAGATGTTTTATCTACCAGCACATTAAATGAGACTTGTTGACTTATTTGATAGATATCGATAGATTTGTGCATGTTCTTTCCCGTGTGTGTGTTTGTGTGTGTGTGTGTGGTGTATTAACCACATGATGGACAGAATTGGCCTTGCATGTTGAAGGCTGAGGACCCAACACGCCCCTCTGTCAGTGAAAATCTTGAGAAGGGAGTAAAACCTAATACCTGTCTGGTACCAAAACTCATTTCTTTCAGCGAGCAGAGCAGACTGCCAGTTGTCAGGCCTGCTATGACGGACATATGTCCATTTTATTCTTCAGGTCCATCATTGAAGATGGAATGAGCAGCCGCTTAATAGACTTTTTGTTTTTCTGCTTCTGTTAAACTATAATAAAGATAACTGTTGTTTGTCAAAAGTTACAGAGGTCCATTACTTTAAAACACATTTGTAATCCTTTTACTTCCTGCCAATCTTCAAGAAATCACTATGCAGTTTATTAAAATCCAGACTGTTCCCACAGAGCCTCTTCACCAAGGCTATAACCTACAGGATGTGCGTAAACCTTGTAAAGGTATTAATGTATATTGAGAAATTTGTGCATCAAGCTTTGTCTGATCTTGATGAAATATTTGTATCCCTCCTTCACTTCCTCATCAGAGGATGGTTCAGGTATGTGGACACATTGGGTCCCAATTAAGGAAAAAGAAAAGCAGGCTTTCACCACTCACATCAACTTGGCGGATGAGAACATTAGGTTCACACAGAAATATGCAAACAACAACATCTTGCCTTTCCTGGACTGTACTGTCCACCTTATGGATGACAGACTTCAGCAGGGTCTACAGGACACCCACACACAGACAAGTACCTCCTCTTCAATTCCCAGAATCCCTTTGGGAGACAAGCTGAGAGTTATCTGAACCCTTCAGTACCAGTTACAACATGTCACCAATGCAGAGGCCCCAGAGAAAGAAAAGAAACCTCTGACGATGAACTGTGACACCAATGAGACTCAGGAAAGAGAGGCCCCTTATGTAACCGGAACAACTAACTCCAGATACATCACGCCATTGGATGAAAACTTGGATAACCTGAAACTGGTTCATTTGAAAGATTGCAACCTAGTGTAGATGATTGAGCAACTGCATAAGCTCTACATTGGGGACAACAAACAACCACTCAACAAATAGATGGTTCAGTACATGGACGCCAACTGTCAGACATGAACTCAGCTCCTTTCCCGCATCTTAATAATGAACTTGATACACTTATGAGTGCAATATTTATGCCTTACAGAAGGCAAGTGATTTGAAAGTGGAGTCAAAGATGTAAAATGTGTCAAAGTAGAGAAAACCGTCACTTATCAAGAGTACTGAGAGCTTGCCTCTCCCCCACCTACAAGAGCATCCTTTCAGCTATCCCATGGAGATTGACAACACCTATTCATATTTAGCCTCAAGTGACACTGGCAATATTCACTCTGAGACCAAAACCTGGAGATTCAAAAGCTCTGTTTCTATAAATGGGTTAAGGTTACCAAATGGTTTAAAACCACATATTAAGAAGACCAAACACAAAGTGGTAAATTCCTGCCATTCTCTCCCTTTGTTTCTGTTTCTTTGTCATAATGATTCAATGATGGCATTACACCACTATGACAGGATACTACTGTGTAGCTAATGCATCTATTGCTAATTTCCCGATGCACTGTCTCTGGTAGAAGTCATGGACATCAGTGTTTCCAGAATCAAACAGCACCGAAGCGTCCCGTACCAAACCGTACTCAAGGGTGGAATTGGGGCATAAAACATCAGCAGTTCAGTAGTTTCACAGGACACTCGAGTGAAATCTCTCACCAGAAGTAACTTAACTGAATAGTTTCCCCTGCACAACCCCTGCAAGAAGCTAAACCCAGTTAAGCTGATTTGACTCAACTATGTTATTTACCGTGGTCTGAACAAATGACAACTTTCAGACAGTCTGTCGCTAGTCATACAGACATCTGTTTACATCATAGACTAAAGATGGAGGGAGCCTCTGTGATGTGACCCATTGGTTTCTAAAAAGCAAAAAGAAGAAGAAGCTTGGTGATTGTTCCTGTCGTCATCATTTTGGCAGCATCATGCGTGCCATTGCTCCTGGTAAATACGAAAGTGAGCAAAGCGATAGAGCTTAGGGGGGCAGTGAATGCGGAGGTGGAAGATTGACATCTATCAAACATAGAGCTGCCTGTAAGCTAACCAAGCAAACATGCATTTAACGAGAGCTCATTGTCTTATGGAGGCTAAAACCCACAGCTGTATGACGCTCTGCCTTCTTGTTGGTGAATATCGGATACCTTTCAATCAAAAACACATGCCCATAATTATGCTAACTTTCAAGATTCAACAACATCTAAACATCCATCCATCCATCCATTTTCAACCGCTTAATCCCAGAGCGGGGTCGCGGGGGGGCTGGAGCCTGTCCCAGCTGCCTACGGGCGAGAGGCGGGGCACACCCTGGACAGGTCGCCAGTCCATCCAGGGCCAACACAGAGAGACACACAACCATACACACACACATTCACTCCTGTGGGCAATTTAGAGTCTCCAATCAGCCTATTCCCAAGGTGCATGTCTTTGGACTGTGGGAGGAAGCCGGAGTACCCG
>JBAMHV010000025.1:11481639-11497701 GCA_037177535.1 Pseudomugil gertrudae
TATATTTGTACCATAGACTAAATTATAACCACATTTTATCCTCCCTTTGAATTACAGCCTTTATACTGAAAATGGATAAAACTCAAGAATTCCAAAATGAATTGATAAACACACATCCTACCAGTTTTTATGGGGAGCAATCATGGTTAGAATTATCTAAGTGATTTTTATGTTTTTATTCAATTATCTTTTAAAATATTAATTTATTACATCAGTGCTTCCTAATCCTGTTCCTCAAGTACACATGCTCTGCATGTTTTAAAGGCAACCGTACTTTTACACACCTGAATGAAATGAATGATTCAATAACAGGTTGCACTTCATGAGGAAGTTTATTCATTTAATTCAGATGTGTTGGAGCAGGAAACATTGCAGACATGCAGGCTTTGAAACAGTTTTACACAGGTATGTAGAATTTACTTTAAGTTTCAAGATGATTTTCTGACAGTTGTTTTATAAAATGTTGTTCTACTAAATTTGAACATGTTAATATTATTGGTCCCAAATAAGACTTTTGGTTTCAGATGAATGTAGAACAAAATGAGTTCCTTCATAGTATTGCTTGACAGGTTTTCCAGACAGCTTCTAATTTTAGCACTTGTACATTATGTAAATTTTAAACATAGCTGGAAGGAAACGCCGCAGTGTGTGTGTGTGTGTGTTTGGGGGGGTGAGTGTGTAGATGTGTGTGTGTGGGGGTGTGTGAGTAAAATCTTTTTCCTTTAGTGGTGTGGGATGCTCTGGAAGAATAACCATGCAGGTAAATGGTTTGGACAACCTTATGTGTTGCACTGCTGTTTAAATCCAGTGCAACACAGGATTTAAATATGTGTGTGTGTGTGTGTGTGCGTGTGGGTGTGTGTGTGTGTGTGTGTGTGAAATATATGTTTTGTCCTTACATGAAGGTATAGCTGAATAAATCCTTTTGAAATTTAAAGAGTCGTGAGCGTGTTGGAGATTAAGCACCGTACCAAATGAGTAAAAAATAAAATGTTCACATGCTTGTGTAATTCTGTAAAGTTCCACCTTTGTGAGTTTTTATGTTTGGTTTGTTTAACTTGGCCTCCAGATGCAGGTGTATGCAGCTGTGTGGCCTCTAGTGCAAAGCTGAGATTCATGCTTTAAGGCTTAAAACACCCAAATGTGTGTTTCACTCATGTTTCAGGACACTAATTATGCAACATCTAGTCTGAAATGTGAAAACAAAGCCTGGTTTTTCTGAAGTTGTTCAGCTGACAAAGAAAAAAAAAGTCATGTTTACATTTAGGATTCTTCATAAACATACCAGAAGTGCAATATTATTAAGAAAAAATAAATAGAACATATTTTGCAGCTAATTCAAGCTCCCAGCTGTGTGTGAAATAAGCATAAAAGTACGTTGATGTTGTGACTTTTATTGATTTGTGAGGTCTTTGTTAAAGTTTTATGATTTTATAATGCCAGCTGGAGAAAGTTTTAGCTTGGTATTAATAATTTATACTTAAATAATCATACTTAATATTTGTGCCATTTTTTTGTGTTTTTAAAGTTTGCTGGTTTTAGATTATTTTTGTGCTTTATTGTCAAACTTTCTACTTTATAAGTTCTAATTTCTTGTCTTGAAAGGTCTTTCTGACCTTGGTGTATACTCTTATCTGTTTCTATCCACTGTTGTGCTGTTCACAAGATTAAAACCAGTTTATGTCTCATTTACCTTCTCGATGTGGGCACATTTTATCTCACGGGCTGATCGCATGGGCAAGTGAACATCTTGCTTTTTACTTTTTTGTGTGTGTTTTATGTGTATTTGGACAAAAGACAATTGAATTTTCCCATGTGGTATAATCAAGCTGTCTTATCTTATTTGTACATCTTTTTTCACAATAAATCTGACTTGTTTCATTTTACCTGCTGCTATGATAAAAAAAACTTTTTTTTTGTTAATTTAGGGTCTTATAAAGGAGCTCAAACATGCTTTTTATGCAAATTGGTCTGAAACATATTAATGAGCACTGAAACATTTTGTTGCAGGTGCATTGGGTTCATGAAACTGCATTGGATCATTCACACCAGCTTTTCTTTGCTGAGTGTAAGGAGCAGAGGAGATGCTGTTTCTTCTGAGCTGCTTGGAATGAATACCATTACTTAAGATTTGTGATTATTTATCAGAATAACATGCAGCCGCTAAGCTGTGATGTCTCTTCATGTGCTCAGTTAATTCTAATAACCCTGACATGATGTAATAAAATGCTAATTTCATTTGCTGCTCTTTACAAACAGCAAAGTAGCATCTCAAAATGCACATTTCCATGTAGCATTGCAGGAGATTTGATTAGATACACGACAGATGGGGTCAGTTAGGGTTCTCTTTACCTCAGAAATGTGACTCAGTTTTTAAGGCATCAGAACTGGCAGCATTCTCCCAGCTCTTTGTAGGATATTCAATATTTTCTAGTGACTCTGATCAGACAGGGTTCACCCAGCTTCTTGTCAAGCTTGTTAACTCGTGACACTCAGTCAGAGTCGCTAGTTATACATTTTCAGGTTATCTGTCATCGCTTTTCATCCTTCTCTTCCCTCTTTCCACGGTGAGAGTGTGTTTTAAGAGACCACTCAATTAGCTTAAGCTGACAAACGCAGGACTCCAGTTCTGGCCAGAAAGCATTATCGGGTAACAAATAGTTTCAAAGACAGACCTCCAATCTTCTTTCACTCATATTTGTACAGCACTACACATGCACATCTTGCTACAGATGCTGGGACTTGGCTAAGTGACGTGAGCTCATTGATTGGCTGGTTATCTGAGACGTGAATACTTAGACATTTAAGCCACTGTGTCACAGGGAGATTGGGATGGCTGTGTAGGCAGCAGAGGGATGGATTTGTTGGATTTTGACAGTGAAGGGAGGATAACAGGTTGAGTGAGCTTATTTAATTTATTTTTACCATTTCATTTATAGTGTTCATTTTTTGTTTGAGTAAAATGCCGTGTTTTCTGCAGTCCCACTTTCCAACTATTTCTCCTCTGTCACATTCAGTTTCTCATTGAATTATTCAACCTCAAAATGGGGTTTAAAGCATTTTTAAGCCCAATTTGGGAGTGAACTTCTCAGATTAAAGCTACCTTATGGTAATGAGGTGAGAACAGCTTGAATTCAAAGTCCATCTGGTGAAAATGTGAGTGAAAATGGATCAGTAACAGGCTGTGCAGGCCTAACTGCTTTAATGCATGTGCCTGAAGTTCTGCAGTGGCCAGCAGGGGAATGATTACGGCCCTGTGAATATACAAGGACGTGCTCATTCGCTGGCTGTCTCTTTAATAAAGTTGCTGTAAAGACAACAGAAGATTGTAGCTAAAGTTGCTAAAGGGTGCATCAGCAGGACACCTGACTATCCTCTCTGCAGTACAGCAGGACTGGAATATGTCATAGCTTTTAGATAATCCTACTTTTCATCCCAAAAGGGAGGCAAAATTTAGTCTGTCGTCCTGGGATCTAATCACAATGGACTGCATGGCTTGTCTTGCGGGAATCCACCAGAAGTAGGTCTATGCTTCATTTTAAATCCATTTATTTCATGCCATTTACAGCTTTGCAACATTTTCTTGTACTAAATCCCCCCCAAACGAGAATTTTTAAAAAGATGTTCTTTAGTGAAAGAGTACAGATTTTCTTGGCAGTCCTTCCCTCTTTCCCTACATTCAGTGAAATCGGTCCATGCTGCTTTTTTTTGTTTCTTTGAGGCAGACATGATATAAAAAGCGCTGGAGGGGACTTCCTCCTTCCTGATTGGTGACACCATAAAAACATAGTCGCTTTCTGTCACACAAACACTGAGACACGAACCCCCAGGAGCTCAGCAACAGATTAAAGAGCATCTTTGTGTAACTATCCGGAAGTGTGTGTCTGTGTATGTGGGTGGCCAGCTATTGGAGAGTGAATGAATGGAGGTGGGGGGTGAGAGTCATCTCTCTGCAGATTAAGGCAGATTGTATTCCCAATGATGAAAAGAACATCTTCTTGTTTCTCCCGTGCTCCCTGGTACTTTTGGGGGCTCAGCTGCCAAACAGGGATGTGTATATATTTGTGTATATAATATGTATATATTTGTTTATATAATATGTATATATTTCAGAGTTTAAATTGGAATTTGTCACAAAATTGCTCGAACGATTCAGCAAAGGGACTCTTTCATGGAGTAGTTGAGTATTTTCAAAGGAAGCCTACATTTCTGGAGGCCTTTTCAAATTTGATATTATAATACGTCCCTGGCTGATCTGATGACAGATATAAGAATGTGTCTCCACATGTGCCTCAGTGACCAATTTATCACGTCTCACTCATCCACTCTGTATGCAAATATACGCAAAGCATATGCCACACTCCCCTGTTTGCACAAGTGCTGCATGTATAAGTAGGTGAGCATGCAACATGCTGCTGGAAAGCTAAGATCAATACAAAGTATTTTACATTTTACACTGTTAAATAGTTTTTACATAGTTTCTTAGTTTATGCATCAAACCAGCTATGAGCATGCTTAGAGAGGAAAGTCTGTGGAAAAATGACTTGAAATTAAAACAGATTTGTTCACTGTTGGTGCAGAAAGAAAAAAGGTAAAGACAGGAGGCTTATATGAATCATGCCTCATGTGAGGTTGATGCAGCTTTGATTCATTTTTTTCTCTTTAAGAAGAGTGAGGAAACACTCCTGCGGTAACTCTGTGTTGTCACATCAGAGCAAAAGATGTTCTTCCATCATGGCATTTAATTGCAAACTGCTGCGGTAATTTGGTTAGCTGCAGTCACTGAATGTGTCATGACTTATTGGATATGAATGTATGTTCAGTCTGCTCTAACGGCATGCTAACACCAGTGCTTAGCCCCACTTAGGAAAAGCTCCAGCAGTCATGCACTTTGAAGCCACAGGAATAAACCATGGTGTTTCCTCAGGAGAGTTAGATCACTGTTCTAGTTGCATCTAAAATAGCTTAAAATGGTAATCATGAGCTACTGGTCTTGATGACTGTTTCCCCTCCGTATCTGCCTGCACACTGGTGGTCAATTATATAATCCTAACCCTCCCATCTAATCAATACTGTAATCAATGTGTGTGTGAAAGAGAAGGTAACGCATAGCACGATGGATAAATAATGCTTGTTAAATTGCATGAAGACACCAGTGAACAAAACTCATCATAGCTGTGGGTGCCCAGGCCTCTTGGAATGTGGAAACACTGAATGACTGTAAAGAATCCATTATCCACATTATCAGCTGGTCGCATCGTTTCCTCTCATCACCTTTTTAAAAGCAGCGCTGCTGCACTCCCTTCTCTGCTGACTTATTGGTGGTTTGTTAATAAAGGCACCAGACCGGGGGTTTGGGGGTGGAGGTATGTTTAAAAGGAAACAACATATCCACAATAGGGAGGCCAAGCTACTCAACCTACACTACACAGCTGCTGGCAAGGACAGTCGAATGAGGAAATTTAATGACAATAAAGCTGCAAAGCAAATTTAAATTACAATCCAGACTTGAGAGCACGTGCAGAGAGATTCCTATAAGAGGGACAGAGAGCCGTCGGGGACAGACTAGCGAGAATGATGTGGTTTGAGGACATTAAAGGAGCAGTGTCTCTATTATAGCAAGCAACGAGATGAGGAGGGTGTCTTTGCTGGGTATCTTCAAAGTTATGCAGTCCCACTACTTCCAGTTTGATCATGCAAATGGAAACTGCGAGCAGAGTAGACAGCAGTGTCTTCCAGGTCTGTGTTTGCATCTGTGTCTCAGTGCAGGTATGGTACGTGTTCTTCTACACGCGTGTGCTGAGGGTCAGTGTGTCCTTGTTCTAGACACTCTTGTAACATTGCACTTGAACCTTACTGGTCTTAAAAATACTAAATAAAAACTCCAACTTCTTTTGTTTTGTCTGCTAAGCTCAGAATAATTGCGTTTAGGGAATGCTAACAGCTTCGTACTGAAAGGGAGGTGAAGCCATTTGTCCCCTGAACAAGTGCAAGCCTGTTTGTGCCCTAGCTAATGCTAAAAATGTAACATTTTCCATTACAGTTTAGACTGTGATGTTTGTGACCTGATGCAATACGTCACATCCATTTGAAGAACCAGGTAAATTAGATTTTATATCCTAAAATCCTTAGCATAATTGAATACATTTCCAGTTTACAGGACTTATTTGTTTTCCTATTTTTCATCTAAGGCAACTGTTATAGGATTTCATCTCCAGTAAACAACTCCAGCTTCAGCCTGCACACGGCCAAGCGGTAAAATACACAGTGGAGTTGGCTTGGTAGTCAACAGAGGAAGACCTTAATTTCACAAACATCTTCACTTTTCTCGCTAAGCTGCAGGTCAAAAAAAGGTGAAGCATCTTCTTTAGTTCCCACTTTGGAGGATGTTACACTTTCCCATTGTCACATTAATATTTTATTTCTCCCCAGCACATTTTGTACACAGAAGTGTTTGTAGACTTTACTACGGTACGTCCATGCTGGAAGATGAACTAAAAACCCTCCAACTCTTATCCAACTCTTAAAGTTATCCCTTTTGAGGAGAGATGTAATTTTAAGTCAGCTATTTAATGTCTGAATGAATTAAGGTAATGTATTGACAAAAACAATCTTTATTGGTCCCATTTAAACCCCCAAGCAACTTTTGAACCTTTTTCTTGAAGCAATAACCCCGCTCTAATCTATTTTCAAGCGCATTAAATCAAATAAAACATAGTGACTGTAGACAGGCTGCTGATGCAATCCCAGCTCTGTGTGAATGACCTTCTTCATTTGTTACCACTGTGTCCCAGTCCAGGCTGCTTTTATATACAATATACTCTAATTGTATGCTATAGGCTTTAATGAAACATTTTTATAAGTTCCGTCAAAGTTGTTTACCATCCCTGTGTCTGTAATTTTTCCAATAAAACCATCACTGTATGAACATTTAATTTGTTCATTGCTTGCTTTATAAAATATGAAATTAGAAAGCTTGCAGACACTTGACTTTGTTACGTTTTCAGCTCTGGTGCCTTGCTGTTTTTACCTGTGCAGGCTATTGTATAAAACCTGCTCATGCTCCTTTGAGACTTTTATCCAATATGCAATTAGCTGTGAGTAGATGAACACAGACATACCGCCACCAACTGTTTACTGGCTTTCCTGTGCCAATACGTCGGTTCCAATCTCTTGGAAATCCCTCCCCATGCCATCTTTGTGAACAGTTTTTATTAGTTTTTGTACTTTATATAATTTTATTGTATCAAATATACAATTAGGGATGTTTGTTACATGCTCAGAGAACCAGCACTGGCAAGCAGAGAACAACCCTATGCCAGGCTAATGATGCCAACCATTTGTCTATGATCTCTCTTTGGACTCATAAAAGCATGTTGAGTCTTTTTCTCTTTGCATCTTTTTAGGCCAAAGGATTATTTCAATTTTGCATATGCCACTGCAGTGTTTTGAATGCTTTTGTTTATCTCTCTGCAATTTTAACAGCCTTAAGAGTTTTTTTCTTTAAAAAAAAGAGTTAGATGTGCTGCCAGCAGATATTAAGTCAACTGAATGGTAGAAACTGAACAGCAGATCCTTTTCAAGCTAAACCAGGCTGTAAACTCCTCTCATCTCATACAGGCGCGTTTCTAAATGAGGTCTTATTCAGTGGTCGTGTCCATTGGATGACAAGGTAAAGGTTTCCAACAACAAAATGTCAAGCCAAAGAAATAATGGTTCACTGACTCTATGAAGATAAAAAGTCCACAAGGCAAAGTGTAGCATGCTTGTGGTAAGAGTGAACGGAGGTTGACTCTCTACAAAGACCTCAAGTTGAACTTTGCACACTCCTCCGTGAACCCAAAACTGCAATACTTATAAATTATTCAACTAAAAAAGAAGAAAAAAAACTAGACCCAAACAGTTTATGCTGCCACACCTCCTCTCCAGTGCTCTCTTCATCTCATTTAACCAACCGTGCTTCAGTTTCAGCTCACTGTTGGACTTTTCCCCCTTTCATGATCTCACTCTCGTTAATTTTCCTACAATCTTTTATTGCTCCATGTGGACGTATACCCTCGACAAAGGCTTCTTTTCTCACCAGATAATTGAAACTCTGAAGCTCAAGTGCTCCGCTGTGGTGGGCCAATTGTAAATCTTCTGATAGATCTCTTTATCTTGTAGCTGGTCAAACTAAGATCAGCTAAAGGCACATGTGAGCTGTGGAAAGAGACGACAAAATAATAAAGCAGAGCTCTTTAACCCTCTTGTTGCTGTCTCTTCTCTGCTTAGTAGTTGATAATAAGTGTCAATTTTGTGAACATCCTTTTAAAGCTAAACCACGAGGCTGTTTCCATCAACAGCTTTCACAGCTAACAGATTTTTCTTTCCTATTTGTCTGTGCATCACTGAGTGCCAACTGTTTACTCTGTGGTGTTACCTTGCATAAGCTTCGTACTTCCTGTGCCACACACTTGGAGCTGAGTGCCAAGGGGATATCCAGCTTTTGCCAGCTCAGTGACCAACTGATCATAGCATTCACCATAGGGTTGTCCCTATGTACAGGAAATGCACACACACTGAAAACAGCAGATTTGAAGCTACATTCAGGGAGGTGATTGCCAAACTCATAGAAACACACTCATTGGAGGTGTCTGCAGCTCATAAAGAGCAGCCCTTCTTCCTGTAGGAATGAAGTAGTTCTATAAATGTCTGTGTGGGTGTTCACGCAAAAGGAAGCACTGGTTTTGTCATACTGCAGTGCAGCTGGTGTCTCACAATGTATGTGGATGGGAATTTATACCTTCTGTACAGCAGATTGTTGTTGTTGTTTCAATAAGTATGCTATCCGTTTGAGCCTTTGTGTGTGTGTGTGTGTGTGTGTGTGTGTGTGTGTGTGTTCACCATGTTCCTCTCAAATAAAACGTCTTTACAGCAATTTTAGAATAAGAAAAAATATTAATAACAATGTCAATACCCATCTCTTCAGTTTCAGGAAGGGAAAAAACCAAACAAACAAAAGGACAAAACAAGAGCCAATGCATCCTAATGTCTTCCCTGCCAGCACACATTTACACTCACACACACTCGTTGGTTTTCTCATTCCCTCTTGTCTGTCAGCCTGCCGGCAGAAGTGTTTGTCTGCAGAGGAAATGGAATTTGATGATGAAAGTACCCTTGAAGCAGAGACACACACACACACCCATACACAAACACACATTGCTCCTAAATTTCACTGACATGGCAATATGACGGAAAATGTGTTTTTTTTTCTTCTGCGTGGCAGCTGGCATCACTGGTTGTGCTCTGAGATGAGTGATAGGACAGGGATGCTGGTGGAGGGATATAGAAAAGGACAGAAAATCAGCATGGGAACAACACAAGTTATAATTTGGACAGGTATGATCTGAAAAATAAAATGATTAGAAAACCATTGGTGGGACATGGAGAGGTAATGAGAATGGAAAATCTTTAAACAACAGGGCAAGGATGGATCAAAATGATGAGTGTGAGATGACAGAAGTGGTGAAAATGGGTTGGAACATGGTAGACTAATAAAGGTTGAAGAAACATCTTTGGAATGCATGAGGTTTATTTGGCTTTATACGACAACAATGTGGAGTATATTTTTTTAATAATGATGCACATGACTGATAATTTGGTATTTTATGTTTTAATAAAAGGAGTCAAGCTACAATGAACTGATTATTGCAACGTTAGAGGAATTTGAAACGTCTGTGGAAGCAAAACATCCACAGTTTATCCAGGATGCTCCTACGAGATTCACCAGCGTTTTTAGTTTTTAAATTTGCACAGTCATCACATCTGGTGGAAAATGGTAGTACTCGCATAACATTAAACAGAAGTACATGCTCCATCTACCTGTGTTAGATCACTTTACCAAAGCAAGACAAGTTACACTGAATATTTGTTAGAATTAGACCCATTTATTGTGCATATAAGTTTGATTAGCATTGAGCATAAATGTGCTTTAAGATGATCTTGTGACTTATTCACTTATTCTAGCAGGCGGGGCTGGTATAAGTGGGCTAACAGGGTTCAGCCCTCCCTGGATGTTTCAGATAAGATGGAAAACTGTGAAAAGGTTGTTCTAATTCTTGATTAACCAACAATGCAAAACTAATAATAACACAGAGCAAAATGTAAACAAAAAACACCTAATCGTTTAAAAATGGGCTAATTATTTACAGCCCAAGCAGATCAACACAGTTTCACTGGAATCTGTGTGATTGACAGGTAGTGTGACACGCCCCCTTCATTTGCTTCTTGTTTGGGCTAAATCTGTGCAGCCCCAGCGGGAGAATTTAGACCAATGACGGATGACTTGATGTGAGCGAAAGAGTTCTGTGGCACTGAACTTGAAGCAATGACTGTAACAGTGGAAATCCACACCGGACGCAGAGGTCTGACTGTCTGTGGCCGCTCAGTGCTGCAGCATCATGATCGAGCAGTTAAAAGCTCGCTTTGAGAAAGCCTGACACCTAATGTCGTTTAAACTGATTAATCCAGAGATGTTTTCACAGTTTAAGGCCAATTTCCCCCCAAAACAACTGGATGTCACATGTGAACGTTTCCTAATGATCTGCAAAGAGAAACTAAAGAGTGAACTGATCTTATAGGGTGACCTAAATCTTCTATATTGTAAATGGACACTTTTATGTTAAAATGTGGTCCGTTTGGCTGAAAAATGTACGTTAGCCCCTCCCACTTAGTGTGACCACAAGCCGTCACTGCATTCTTGCATAACTCTTTGTGTATGCACAGTTTCCAGGACAACAACAATGAAGGTGGGCGAAGAAGCGCATGTAGCTGTATGTTTGAAGAATAATGTTAGTGAAAAAGATTTTAACTCTTTAAACTTTCTAAAACTGGATACCAGTAACAGTTAAAAAAAAAAAAAAAGTTGACTTCTGATTTACTTCTTTAATGGAAAAATTGCCCCTCTTACATGTAAATATGTGACTGTAGAACAGAAAGATGATTATCAGACCCAGGCTGAAATGGAAAACTTGGCAATCACGGGAACACATTGCATGTAGGCATTTTATTTTTTATTTCATTTTTACCCTTCCTCCTCTCCTCTAGATCAGCTTAATCACTTTAATTAATAATGAACCATCAACTTTACTGTTTGTCCAATAAGCCTTGAAAATAGACCATTATAAGATGTATAAAGATGTTACCAGAAAGAGAGAATTGGAAAAGTTAGCTGAGCTGCTTTAGGCAAAAAAAGGTTCGAGTAAAGGAGGATGGGAATGAGAGAAAGGAGGGGGAAGAGAGAGTAACCCTAAGGAAAAAAGATGGATGATGAATCAGAGCAACGCATGCTCCCACGCACACATGGAGGGGACAGGAGGTGTTATTTTGTACTCGATCATAACTCTGTGTCCTGGCCACTGGCTTCGCCTAACTCTTCACAGACGTATCTGTTTATCTTCAGTGTCTGTCCCTTTATCCTTCCTCTACCTCTTCGACACCGTATGCACCACTTTTCTGTTTGCTTTTCCAGCTCTCCTTCACTGTTACTAGCTAAACATACTAAGCCATGGCCTGTTTGGCAGATGTATAATCCTAAAAAAAAAATGCTGTAAATCCCTAAATTGTTCTGTAAACATCTTCCGAAAAATAGGTTAGAGTAATGACTAATAAATAAAATGACTCCTGTATACACCCATTCTCGTTTCAATGTGATTATTTATATGGATCAGCAAGTATGTTGCTGCTGGCTTTCCCAACTATGAATGTCTGCTTTAATTAGGAGGGACAACACACATATTGATTAGTCTGCTAGCCATTTACATCTCTGCTCCTCCTTAGAGATTACTGAAAAAACTGTGGGAGGTAATGTTTACAGTTTGCAACATGCTGTTTATGCCATTGTTATCACTTGCCAGGAGCAGGCCTCCTGGCATCAACAATAAAACTCCTACAGGTGGTCCAAGATGCATCTGGGTGTCCATGTCATGCCATTACTCATTGTATTACACTGGTTTTAATGGTCACCTGAATGATATTCATTAAAGTAATGTTTGCTCAGATAGTGATATCAGGGTCTGCACTTGGGAGACCAGGCGACCTGCTTTCTGTGGGACTGTGACATAAAATATAACGTGTCACATTTTGATTTTATTAAGTCGCAGCTGCAAACTCTCTGCATGGGGTGTGTAGGATGTCAGTGAAATATAGGTCAAGGGCAGGTTAACCTGTCACCATCTTTGCTGCCTTTGGGAAATCATTCAGTCATCAATTAAATTATGCAGATTTCAGTTCAATATCAGGTGAAAGCAACAGATGAGAAGAAACGGCTGCAACAGGGCGAGTTGCAGATGGCTGAAGCAAAAGTATTTTCAGCAGGAGGAAAACAGCATAAGTCTTTATGGAGCATGTACATGTCCTTTAACAGTAAGGCCAAAAGTTTGTGGCTGAGAAAGTTGTGTTTAAGTAAAATATATTTAAGCTCTTGCGATGTTAACACTGCATAGCTTTCCAACCCTAAAATTGCATCTGACCTTTTTGATTGCACACTGGAATTCATTATGCACATTTCTGGAGACACTGTTACCCTGCAGCATTATGCATCTTAATATATGCACTTTATAAAGTTTTTCCCCCCTTGTCCTAGAAAAATGCATTAAAGCTGTGTGTTGCATTATGTTACGGCATCGCATGTCAGCAAGCTGGTTCGTTCAAATGTTGCTGGCACTCAGATGTCCGTAAGAGTCCTTCAGAGCATTCGTAGTTGTTCTTACCTAAGAACTAATCCAAGATGTGAATTTTTCTAAAACATTCTCATGTAGGATTTAAGTAGGCCCATTGTTCCTGAACTGATGACACCACAGCCCCATCGTTCCCTTAAATCACACGTGCAAAACCACGCCAACAATGGCAGATTACTGTGTTACAGTAACATGTATCTGTTACTGTGATCTTCCAAGTTTCATGTTTGTGGTAGCGTTGCAGTGCCACATACGGGTTTGACATGCAGAGTTTGCATTGGTTTTGTTTGGACACATTTAATTTAAACGATGTCTTTACGGAAACCATCCTCCATTTCCATGTGGATGTAACCTCATACACAATAGATTTATTATTTTTTAAATCAAGTCTTTTTCATTTTCAGCTGATATTCAGAAGGATTCATTATATATTGTTGGAAACCCTTCACAACTCTTCCTATCATGACTCTGATCTCTTTATTGTGACCACAAAGTTACTGAATGATTTAAATGTGGTGCTTTTTGGTCTCTTGGTCTCTCTTTTTTTTTTTAAAATCAGATACAATGACTGGATTTCTACAGTAGAGCAGTAAATTACATGAGGTAATGCGCCAGAAAAGGGGTATTTCTGCAGTCTCTGATGCATAAAACCCACAAATGTACACGTTAAGCGGATATGTGTCCTCCACCTGATGTTAAGTCTCTTGAGGTTGGTAACATTCCACATCCCTTTAGATCAATAGGTCATGCCATTATGCTGTCAGTGAAGTTTCAACCACGGACCAGCACAACCTCCCAGGACCCTCTCTGCACACTAATGATCACAAACACACACAATATGAAGCCCTGCTTTGTCTGTTAAGTAGTTTGTTGTTTTGCTGTTTTTAATGCACATTCTTTGCAGGATTTCCTAATGAGGAATCTGTATACACACACATGAAAAAACAAACTTTTTCTGTTTTATTTTCTACTTTTAGGCTATTTTCACCTCTTAGTTCACTTCACCAGATAGAGGAGCTCACCAGCAGGCCCCTTGGTGATGATTAAAAGTTCTTGGATGGCACTATATGCTTACATCTTCTACATCTTCAACATACTTGATAAGAGGTCTTTAATGCATCTGTGAAGATACTATGGTTAAAAGGGAAAAACAATTTAATTGCTGTATTGACCTTTGACCCTCAGCTCGTTTGCAGACTGAAAATGAAGAGGAAGAATTGTTTTTATTTAATGTCTCTCTGTGTTGATTGAAAGGGGGGGAAAAACTCCACAAAGACAGGCAGCAGCTGCTTGCAAGACATTTCCTAGGTGATGTGCCCCTGTGTTTTGTGAGCGATCCAAGGATGTTTTGCTCCTTAAAAGGTGTTTCACTTCCTTCCCTGGAGCAGAGTGAGGTTAGAAGGGTTTCTGCAGGGAATATCACCAGCCAGGCTGAACTAATGGCCACTGACAAGGAGGAAAGCGGCTGAGAGCAGTTGAGGGAGGTTGGGAAGGACTAGCAAGGGGATGCTAATAGTGAAAATAGAAAGAGTAAGGGGTATTTGGGGGCGAGGTTTTGGTGATTTTAAAATTCCAAAAATACCTTAAAATCCCAGAAGAAACCAGTCCACCCACTGTGCTCCTCTTGAGTTGACTTGATCTTTAGATGCCTGCTTACAGTATATTCTGTATTTCCTGCTTTTCTTGTTTGCTTACAGTAAAATACATAGTGGTTGCTGAGAAAGTTGCCTTATTTCTTATATTATTTGCTTCTAATGGACCCCCCCACCACCTTTTTCCTCCTGTTTCACCCCCACTCTTTCTGTTTGTCTGCTTATTTCTGCTCAATGCAGAATTTTTTTCACCTTGTTTGACTGTCACCTCTGATGACACAGCAACTTCTGCCTCCAACTCGGGGCATCGTACTGCATGTGTGTGTGCTTTGGTGGACAGGGATCCTGCCTGTCATATCAAACGTGACATTTGGGTGTGTGCAACAGTCAAACACTCTGTTTCTTGTCATGTCAATCAACAAATCTCTGGCTCAGCTAAAATCACTTTATATATCCTCTGGAGCCACAGTGCTGCAAAGTGTTATAACTCTGGTAAAATTTGGATGTTATTAACTTAACATCTTCGTTTTGAGCAACCTGAGAATCATTTGTTGTTTTTTATGTTAATTCTTAAACTTTAAATGGAGGAGCTGCTTAAGTTGCTCATATAAGGTTGTGTAAGCTTTCAGAGCTTCAACTTAAAAGGTAAATAAGTGCTGATTAAACCTTTTAAAAATTAACCTGAAGTAAGTAAGCATTTACATTGGGCTGCAGATGCCCATAACCATTTCAGCTCTCCAGTCGGATATGCTGGAAAGACCAAAGCAACTGCATTCAGGAAAACAAATCTATATAAAGTTGTGGAGAAACAGGGTGTGCTCGAGTAAATGGTGAGAACAGCAAGTACGCTTGTCCGTCAGACATCCTAAAGCAATTGTACACACTTGTATCTCATCCTTTATTACGTGCTCCATAAGAGGCAGAGCTGCTGGCTCTCAGGTAGTTTTCATTAATTCTCATGTCAGTTTTTTTTTTTTTTTTGCTTTGACATCCTCTTTGCGTCTCTGTCTATCCCTTTTTAGATAAAGTTAGCTTTGTTTTTCTGGTTAAACAACTAAATTTTGTCAAAGCAATCCAACAGCAGCTTTGGATATTATTAAAAAACCATGAATAAAGAGTCAAGTAAACAGCAGCCAGATTCACTTCTATAGAATTCTATTATGAATTCCTCCAATCTCTGTTTGACAAAAATATTAATTCACTTATTGACCTTCAAATCAAATAAACTCCCATTAAAATCCAAATCGATGTGGAAAAGAAGTGATAGAAATGTCAGGAGGAGCAGCAGAGGATGGGTCCATCTTTTGGAGTGTTTTTTCACACTTTGAATAGCACTTTTTTCCCTCTAAATGCCAGATAAGAGGAGGGTACTAAGTCATCAGTATGGATATCTCCTGCCAGACTAAATCCCTTCACAGGCAGCTAATATTGACATATGCAAACTGAGTGAAAATGTGCCAGCTTGTTCCTGCAAAGCTGACGTGCTCTAAAAAATGGTGTGTTGGTGTTGGTCTTGGAGAAGTGCCCTCGAGAGAGGCACGGTACATCTCACATGATCTTTTATTCTCCTGTACAATAATCCAGCTTATTAATGTATTTATATACCTTTTACAAAACTTTAGAGCATCAGTTTTCTGATGAAGAGCTCCTTTGTAACTTTGATTGCTTTCTATCTTATTATGGGTGCCATGCCGAGGCATGCACACATACTACTCTCGCTCTCACCCCAGAAAGCGTTTAATCTTCTTCTTCTT
>JBAMHV010000025.1:11514762-11538363 GCA_037177535.1 Pseudomugil gertrudae
TATATAGTGTTGTCTGCCCTTTAATCCAACTTCCTCATGAGAACCACTAAGCTTGGAGTTTTCTTTGCCTCTTGTCTCTCGCTTTGCCCCTTTCTTTCTTTTCCTCTCACCCTCCAATGATGTCCCCTCATGTTTCTTTACTGTATCAGCCATGGTAGCATTTGAAATGGTGAGCCATGGTAGAAAAAAAAGCTGCAAAGGATTTCTCAGCCTTGGATGCTGCTGAGCAACAACGATTCTAGGCATGTTCATTATAAAAGCCACGGTACCATCAAGACAAAAATCCCATATTTTAACATTCAGAATGTTATGGTGGTACTTTAAGTATTGCAATAGAGTCTGATACAAATATCAAGTAACAAAATTACTTTCCAAGCTTTGAATCTTAATAATTCTCTGAGTTTCTTATATCTGGGTGTGAGATTACCACTAATGAGCCAGCAATTAGCTTTAAATCTTAATTTGTTCTACTTCTTACACGTTTTAACTCGGGAATCAAATACTGTATCACCCTTAGAAGGCATGCCAAGTGACTTTGATTTATTTTCCCCAAGCAGCTAGTTGGCTAAGGATCCCATTGATAGCCAAACGTATCTCTTTTTTTGTTTATCATGTCATTATAATCAAATTCATGAGCTTTGGTACGAAAACTCCTCTGTTCTTTTCAGCCCTCTTTCATTTCTATTTATCTCTGTTCATCCTTTACTTCAATCCAATCATAAATATTTAATATTGATCCATCCATTCTCCCTCAAACTCTTTCTTCACTTCCACATCATTTGTTTATCCTGCTTGTGCCTTCTCCTCACTTCCCCTCCTCTTTGACTCAGTTTACTCCCACCTGCCGATTATATTAATATCATCCATCCACCCTTTATTTTCCCCCGTCCTCCTTTCCTCCTCCTTCTTTCCACTCTTCCTATTATATTAATACGCTGAATGAAAGAGTGTAATTTCAGTGCTAGTTCTTTCTATTAGCCAACACTGCATTAGTGCATTAAGTCTGTGCGCACATTGTTGCCTGTTACTCAGATGGACACATTAACAACATAATGGCAGACTGCAGGCTGCATTCAGATGCTCTTGAACAGACATGTGTACACACATACACTCCTCCAAAGTGTGTTTCAATATTCATGCCAGCCCACATAAGTTAATTACATTGTCAGACTTTCATGCATGCAGGCACACTTAAATACATCCTCCAAACGCACATGGACTTAAAGAATGCATAAAGGGAAGCTATAAGAATTACTATTCAGAGTTCAGGAAAATACACACATGCTAATGCAGCCACCAATGAGTCACACACGAGGTCTGGAGTGACGAAACAATTGAGGACGTCACAAATGGTGCTGTGGCCTTAGTCATTCACCAGTTAATGTCGTAGTGTGGTGTGCCAGGTCTGTGAAAAACCTTAGGGCAGATCTAAAAAGCGATTAAAGGAAATGTTTTGTTGTGAAGGAAGTGTGTGTGTTGGCAAAGATATGCAAGGGTTAGTGTGTGCATTGAAGTTAGTTGGCGAGTGGATGGAAGACACGGGGGGTATTGGAGAAAGGAATTGCTTCCTCTCAGCGGGTGCTTGCAAGTGTGTTCATTCCCTAAAAATAAGTGATGGCGCTTCCCTCGAGACCATATGGTACAGATAACGAGCTGGTCCTCCAGCTCTCCCGCCTGCACCATCCCCAATGGGTTGCAGGAGCGATCCGTGTCGGGAGATCTAATGGAGGAACGTTGGGGATGGGAGGGGATGGGTATTCTCTCTCAACCCTGTCTTTAATAAGCAGGTGGATTAATTTTTATTTGGAATCATGCAGCTGTTTCTTGGGTGTGCACCTGTTACACTGAACACACCGGCTATGTGTTTGAGTGCAGCTACCATCTGTGACTGAACTGACACTGAAATGAATGACTTTATCATTTATGAAGAACTTGATTTGCTGATCTTGGGTGCAAGCAGCTTCCATCCAGCTTAATTTGATTAGCTTAAAACCTCATAATGTACAAAAAGTTTGAACAGAACTTGAATATTTATTTTATTTCAGTGTAAACTTACTGATTTCTTCCAATCCTACTTGCAAATCAATCATTTTTAAATCAAGTTTGCTATCATTAAAACCACCAAATATATCAGTTGTCACGTAAACATTTTACTTCCTGTTAAACTGTGTTAACCTGTAGGTGGGCTTACATGAATGGCCATTTAGTGATTGTTGAGAGCATGAGAAATAGATGGAGTGTCTCACCATCTGCTGCTTTGCAGTCTGAAGCTTGAAACAAATGTTAAAATGTCAGAGTGCATTTGTGCGTTTTCTTTGTGAAGAGAGAAGAGCTGCTGTGGCAACAAGCTGTTAGAGTCTCCAGAATGAATCAGTTTAATAAGCACCACAACAAGCATTCAGGGGTTTTATGTCATCAACCTTTGCACCCTACATGAAACCGGGAGACAATCTCATTTTACAGTGATTTATACTTTTGTGTATTATGAATAGGAAGTTTTTACACTTTTCTCTGCATTCAGACTCAGCAGTCATGGACTGGAAGTGTTTAAACTCTCCAAAGATGCTTTTTTGGGTCCAAGTCCATTTCATGGTTTAGTTCTTTAAGGACAAGGTATTTTCAGGATATTACTCCAGTGTATACCATCCGATGAAACACTGAGCTCTCTCTAAAAAAAAAAAAAGGGTTTTAGGGCTGTTCTGTATTTTTCTACATCCATCCTTTTATGTAACCTGACCAAAATATCCCTGTTTCTAAACACAGCCTCATTCCGGTTTGGGAGTGTTTTTAAAGGGGCTAATATTTTATTCTAGGCTTACAATAAGAAATGTGCCACTTCACATTTTTTGGTTCCAGTCTTTTCTGGTACCTGATTTTAGAAACTGCACAGCAGGAAAAGTGTTTTTAATGAGCTTTCGTTTTGGGCAGGTGTTACTATGAGGAGGGGTGGTGTGTCTGTGTGAGAAACACAGTCAGTGCTCTACACACAGTTCTGCATTTAAGTGAGAGTTTAGATGTCGGAAAGACTACTTACAAATGTAAAATGTTCACAACCTTTTTGAGGCTTTCTGTACTTACGCACGAAGCTTGTTCAGATATTACTGTCGGAGAACCTTAACCCGGTTTTTGATTGGCTGCAGGACCCTAACCATTCTACAATATTTTAGAATTTTTTCAGAATGATGAAAATGGAAGTGTTCTTAGTTATTTGTCTTTAAGCACCAGAGTGCTTCAGTTTTTTTCCCCTCAGTTGCTAAGAGTGCAGCCCAACTTCTGTTTGTCTTTGCCTCACAAGTTTTCCTTTTGTTTTATATCCTTCAAAAATTCTACAGATGACCTGCTGATCTGGTAAATTGCTCACCTTTTATTGTCCACCTCTTATGAGCACAATATACCTCTTAAGTGTTCATTGAAAATTGTTTTAATTGATCAAAAAAGCACAGTTGGTTAGCTCTGTGGCCTCACAGCAAGAAGGTTGCCGGTTCGAGCCTCGGTTGGGGCGGGAATCTTTCTGTGTGGAGTTTGCATGTTGTCCCCGTGTTAGCGTGGGTTCTCTCAGGGTTCTCCGGCTTCCTCCCACAGTCCAAAGACATGCACCTTGGGGATAGGCTGATTGGAGACTCTAAATTGCCCATGGGAGTAAGTGTGTGTGCATGGTTGTTCGTTTCTGTGTGTTGGCCCTGTGATGGACTGGCGACCTGTCCAGGGTGTACCCCGCCTCTCGTTGACAGCTGGGATTGGCTCCAGCCAGCTGAAGCTTCCAGTATAACGCAGCACTATGTAATAAGTGACGGCATTAAACTGTGGGAACAGATCAATGGCATCAGCATTAATTAATGAAATCCATGCATGAAATCAGTATCAGAGCCTGGTACTGATTTTGAATCGCAGTTATGTCTGATTCACAAATTATGGAGACACTTCTGCTTACTTTTGATGAAAAGCAACAGCAGCCTGAAAATATTCCAGTTAAACAGGATTGTTGCTAAGATAGTGGATGTTACATTTTCCATCTAAAATACATAAAGTACAGGAATAACATCAAACTTTTAAAGCACAGGACTTTTACCCATAAATCTTTTTCTGGATCAATGAGTTTGTGGCACAAAAAGCAAAATGTTTAATAGCACCCTGCCCTCTGACCTAGACCACAGGAGCCCTCCAGGGACCTGACAACAAAAAGGACTTCTTAAACTGTAATTGCAACAATAACTCTTATCTGCAAGCACACAGGTGACACAAACAAAGAGCGAGCATGAAAGCTGAGATGTGGGCAGTTAAATTGAGCTTTTAATGGCCTGCCAGTGCCAAGAAAAATCCAAATTTTAGGTAAACATATCCCTCAGCTGGCATGCTGCAATTTTACAAGCTCATATTGAAGTGCATGTGTTAAAGGAGATGGCACCCCATTCGGGGAGGAAAATGAAACGTTGACGTCATGACGGGATTATTGATTCAGCTTGGTCATTTGTAAACTCATTTGTTTTGAAGTTGCTACAATATACAACACAGCTCAATAAAAGTGTGGCATTATTGTTTTTTAATGATTTTTCTGTATTGCACTTTATACATTGGAGAAGCAACAGATGCAGAGAAGGGAAATAGACTTTCACAGAATTTTCTAAACACCACCTTTCCTGTTTTTTATGCCACATATTCTCATTTATAATGAATGCACTAATTTGTATGTGTGCGCCTAAAATCCCAACGTTAGTTTTAATGCTGGCAGTTTTAATTGACTTCAGTGACACTGTTATGACATCTCCTGGTGTTATGATCCTTATGGGAAGTACTCTGAGATGTTTTTTGTTTTTAAACTGTTGCAATATAAATGACGGGCTCTAAACTGATGTTTGTAATACACAATTTGACTAAAGTGACTGCCTGCTAAGCCCGCGATGAGTCTCTTGTGATGCAAATACACATAACGTAAAACAAATAATGCTCAGATGCAACAGTGGAGTCCCAACTTCCAAAATAATCCAAGAGAATACACTTTTTATTCATTTAAGTATATTGCCGAGCCTGATGAATGCATTTGAGCATGTACATATCATCCTTTTTGTATCTATGAAGTATCCTTGTATCATGCACTTATTTCATAACCATAGTGTACATGCTCCAATGGGTTTGAAATATTTTCTAGCTTAGCCTCTAATTTGCTGCTAACTTGTTTTTCATTAAACAGATTTAAAGTGCTTTCTGTGCGGGTCTGATGGCAATATTGCATGATGTATGGGGTTAATTTACAAGTTCAACAATGGGAATAAATGCCTAATGAGCTGAATGCTGGGGAATGCTTTAGTGGAAACTGTACTTCCTCTTCATAAAACCTGGCAGGGTTTTTCAAAAACGCATCATTCATTCAAGCTGAGCACTGAGAGTGCAATGCTATTTGTAGGTACAGGTGCACGGAGGGACACAGACACAAGCATGCATACAGGAGTACCTAGAATGAATGCTTGCAGGTCTCAAGGGATGTTGTTTGACACACGCTCACTTTTGTCAGCACTTGCATGAAAGCACTATCAAACACAAATCTCACAAAGATGTACTGTTAAATGGCACATTTGTGTAAGTGCAGAGAGAGACAAAACGTAGAAGAGAAGCTGCAAGTGGCTGCTGTGGATCAATTAGTTTGCTGGTTCCATTGTATCTCTGTGTGTGTGTGCATGTGTGTGTGTGCATGTGCATGAGAAGTCAGGTTGCTGAAGTGGTGCAGCTGGGGAGGAATATATTATTCAAATGATGTGCACAAACAGAAGGCTTAATGAGATGGTGGACAAAGGCATTTTGAGCCTAAAATAAATGAAAACAAGTATATAATGTGAACAACCTTGCATATATATATATATATATATATATATATATATATATAATAGACATAATAAATTTGTGTAAAAATTAATTTGCAGTTGCAACACGTTTGCCGCAGTGTCACCGTGTGACGTATGTGATGTGTTTGAAATGATTGACGGCCACAGTTGGTTCAGCTTTCAGTAATCTGTCATAATGCCCACAAAGAAAGGGTGTTCAGTGATAAGATAAGATGTGTTTTCTTTTTCTGGAGATATCAGGTTGTGTGTGTGTGGTTTGTTTTTTTTTTTTGTAAGCAGTTGCCGTGTGTTTTTATGTACCCACACATTTGTATTGAGGGCATTTAAAGTCAGGTGAGGACACATGGGTGCTTGTTCAGTGTGTGGCAGCTTGTGTTGGCTGTAGATTGTCTGATGCAGTGGTGTATCATGAGTGTGTTTAGCTCTGTGTGTTGGTTTGAGAGAGTTTGCGATGATGTATTGACAGCTATATTAAAGGCTGTAGCCTCAGGTCCCTGGCCTCAGCCCTTCTGCTATTCTTGCAAGTGATTAGGGCATTAGGTGTGCACAAACACAGATGTTGCACTGGCAAAACTTGCATCAGAATACACCAGTATTATGTCAGTTTCTTTTTGTATGTGTGCCTCACCTAGTGTGTGTGAGTACAGTAAAGATTCTGGAAACAGTTTTGTACTGGCAGTGGCAACTTGTGGTCACACTAAGTGGGAGAGCTAACATATTAACATATTTTTGAGCAAACGAACCACATTTTAATATAAAAGTGTCCATTTACAATATAGAAGATTTAGATCACCCTATAAGATCACCTTTAGTTTCTCTTTGCAGATCATTAGGAAACGTTCACATGCTACATCCAGTTGTTTTGGGGGGAAACTGGCCTTAAACTGTGAAAACGGCTCTGGATTTATAAGTTTAAATGACATTAGGTGTCAGGCTTTCTCAAAGCGAGCTTGTGACTGCTCGATCATGATGCTGCAGCACTCCCTGTAACACACACACACACACACACACATCTGTGCTGCAGCACTGAGCGGCCACAGACGTGCAGTCAGACCTCTGCGTCCAGCGTGGATTTCTGATGTTACAGCCATTGCAAGTTCAGCTCCACAGAACTTTTTCGCTCACATCAAGTCATCCATCATTGGTCTAAATTCGCCCGCTGGGGCTGCGCATATTTAACCCAAACGAGAAGCAAATGAAGGGGGCGTGTCACACTACCTGTCAATCACACAGAGTCCAGTGAAACTGTGTTGATCTGCTTGGGCTGTAAATAATTAGCCCACTTTTAAACGATTAGGTGTTTATTGTTTATATTTTGCTGTGTTATCATTAGTTTTGCTCTAGGTATTGTTGGTTAATCAAGAATTAGAACAACCTTTTCACAGTTTTTAAAAAAAAAGTTCATTAATGTATTATTTTTTTCATCTTATCTGAACATCCAGGGAGAGCTGAGCCCTGTTAGCCCACTTATACCAGCTGCCCCTGTGTACTGGTCATCTGTCCTCCAGCCAACCGTCTGACCTTCCCCCAGCAGCAGGTGCAGATTAGTTACTGCATTTGTAAATCTTTCAGACACTAAGTGTGCTCTTTAATAAGGCTCCCTTTTGAAATTTAAATGAACCGAGGCACTGAGCTGGTGTTTCCGCTCCTGCCTCTCTCGCAGAACTTTCCGTGTCACTGTGGTTAATTCATTGTCACCTCGAGCATTTAAGAACTGCAAGGGAAGGAAAAGGGTTGACTCATAGTTTCTGTTCGGTATTTATGAATTTTCATGTTCTCACTATATGATACTGAACAGAACGTCAGACAAGGTCATGTGTCCTGGCACCAAACACCTGAACTGTCCCTAACACCGTTTATCAGTGCTTCACAGATACTAATAGCTTAGTTATATGGTGTGTTTAAGCAGTTTATTGGAACTCTTATTTTAAAATCAACTTCACTGCAAATGAAGAGATTGTTAAATTGGTTGAAGGTGTTAAGCGGCATAGGGCAAGCTTTGTGAATAGTCAATGCCTTATTTCCAGTAACTTCTAACCTAGGCCTTGTTTTCAAGGTAATTACAGCAAGTCATCCTTATCTCAATTAGAAGTCAAGCTTCTAGTCTGCAGATTCAAGTGACTGGTTTCATTAAAAAAAAGTCACACTGGAGACATTATTGGTTTTTCAATTTACCTTGTAATTGCTTGCAAAAGAGAGAAAGGAGAATATTTGATACGGTCAAACAGGCTGCTAATCATTGGTTTGTTTAATTTAATCTATTAATAGACTTAAACCTATAAGAAAGCAGAGTTGCATAATTAGGTTGGAAAGCTTGATGTTCCTATATAAATGCTGCAAAGAGAACAGATGGATGAAGCTTTGTGGTGCATGGGATGGGGCAAATACTCATTTAGGTAATCCAATGTTCTGTCCAATTTATCAATTAGTCAAGTAATCAAGAAATACTTTAGCCTCACTAAAAAATTAGTAAATATTCAAAAGCAAATGTCCTTGACCACCATCAATAAAAGCTAAAAACATTCATTTACATTAATATGCTAATAAGAAGTCCTAATGTTACTTTGTGCTTTTGCACCTTATTTTCTGCATGTTCCCATGTAACATCCTACTAATGTAACAAAATGTAAGTTGTGTGACAGCAATAAAGTTCGGTGTGAAACGTGGTGACCACTGAGAAAAATGCCGAAATAGCATAAAATGCCAATATTTTCTATGAGTTACTCAAGTTAGTTAAAGAGCTGTTTCTGCCTCACTGTGGTAAAATTTTTCTGAGTCATTAATGCATCTGTGACATATCTCTGGTTGTTAATGAATCTAGAAAATACGGATTAATCTGTCAATTCGTGCTCAAGCCAATCCCCAAAAAGCTGCATTGAGGTGATGTAGATTTCCAAAGCCAATCACATTCTTACTTTAACTAAATAATTTTGATTTCTAAACCTAAACAAGTAGCATTGGTGTCTAATCCTAACCAAACACATGTTCAACTTACGATTGTACAGCATTCATCCACACAACTAAGTTTTCCTTTGTGTGTTGTGATGATCAAGTGAAAGTCTTTAGCTTGGTATGTGCAATATGGCCAATATGACACATAATTCTAGTAGGGATTACAATTGACAGTGGCCATTTAATGAGCTGCTAACATTAGAAGCAGGTAGTTGGTTTCTGAGGCAAAAAAGACAGGAGTAAAATAGTTTTGCTAGACAAGTCCCACAACTTCAGTGGGAAGGCATTATCACCATCGCACAAACACCTTCTGTGCTACAGTGTGCCACAGAAGAGCTTCTGGGAATTAATGGCTCACTGGGCAATTTATTCAGTCCCTCCATTTATATATTGGACTCGCAGATAAATCCAGGGGTGGTTAGGAGAACTTAGAAAGCCAATAATTGAGTCCATCATTATTGGTAAGGTTTTTGGGATTTCAAGGCTTTTAAAGAAACTCAAATCAAAGTTTTGATGACATCAACAAAAATGGCTTTGAATTTTTGTTTTGTTTTGTTGTTAAATATGGAAAATAAAGCTGAAGAGTATTTGTGTTAAAAGATTGGATTGTATGAGTGCAGACCTCATGTCCAGCTGTCTGTTAAGACGTTTTTCTTTTCCTTCCTTCATATGCATGCCACATTATAATCCCCCTTTTATGCATTTTTGCTTTAGTTTTTTCAGTCATTGTCATCTCTTTATTCTCTTAACCTGTTGGCATTTTAAACAGCTTTTTCTTCAAAGTCCTTTAGTTTCCTGCTCTGCTCATCTCTTTCATTTGTCAAGCTTTTTTTTTTCCTGGAGTACACATAGCTTTACCCCCTGCCTCTGTTTGTTGGTTTGCACCAATTATCTCAGTTTCCCCTCGTTCAGCTTCTTTGTGCCTTTCTCTCATCTTTCTCTGCAACATTTTTTCTTCCTTACCATTTCCTCCTCATCAGTCCTCTTTTATTTTCTTTGTTTCCCCTGCCTCCTCTTTAGTCGTTATGCTTCTGCTAAACATCCCCTCATTATTTCTCTCTCATCTTTTCCTCTCATTGTGTTTTCTGTCTCTTTTCCTTTCTCTACGCTGCCGCAGAGTTTGTCATCATTTCCCTCGCCCTGCCTCATGCCCACTGACACTTGGTTATGTTGTCTTTTCTGTGGTTTTGCTTTCTCAGCTCTTTTCTCTATAGGCTCCATCAAAGCTGTATTTTTCTCTTTTTTAATTACCTGTTGTTCCCTGCTTTCTCTGCGTTTTTCCTTCTTGTCTAACATTTCTTATTTACTCGTCAAAAAACGAACGACAAGCTGATATTCTGTTCTCTATGATGTGATGGGTATTAAACCAAGTGTGTGAAGAGACTATCTCTGTTGTTCAGCAGTGGTTAAGACATCATTTCTGCCCCTGAGAAACAGTGATCTGAAATGGAATAGAGGTGATCTCATTTTCTCTTTGTGCTATTGTTATTTCATAGCTCCGACTTTCTGCTTTTCTGTAAAAAATGCAGGCTTTTGATGAGTAAGGCATAACCGGTCAGATGTTTCTTTTGTAAATATTAACAGTTTTTGTGAAAATGCTTTTAAATACACAGGAGGAAGTATAACTTGTGATTGACTATTAAATATTCCAGATGCTGACTAAGAAGCTCAGTTTTCTCTTATTGAAGTACCTCCAATACTTCTATAAATCACTGCAGTGATGTACATGGTATGGCTAAAATACCCCCTTTAGCTCGATAACGTACAACATGGACTGTGCTACATCTATCAAACGATGGGCTGTAAAACACATCAAATAAATTCCATTAATACAACAGAGACACTGATGGAAATAAAGCCTTGTTACTGACAATTTCTAGGTAAGCATACTTGTTCTTGACTTGTTCGCAATCCGTTGAGCTCAACTAAGGTTGCATCTAAAATGATGGGGGTAATAATGATGGTCACACACGGCACAACTACAGAACAACAAAACTGCTCTTGTTGTCACAGTAATGAATATTCAAACAAAACGTGCTCACACAGGGGTGTTAAGCTTCAGAAATTCAATGGAAAATATAAAGAAAAGGGCACAGATTAAGTGCTTTCCCTAAAATATCTGTTGACAAATTGAGTGATCAAAGTGTCATCTGATATCGAGTTAATGAGTTGAGTGAGTTAATATTGTATAATATATTATATATTATAATATATTATTTACATTATAAATAAAAATAATAAAATAAAATAAATGTAAACATGTATAATTATATATTGTTAAATATAATAATAATAATAATAAATTGATGCATTAATAAAGTTGGCAGTTTTCCGTCTGCATTTCTTTCTGAATGTTGTTGCAGTTTTACTTTCGACCTGGACGATATGTTTGAATTCTTTATATTTTTTGAAGAAAAATGGTTCTACTCCATGATAAAGTGGCTGTTTTGCAGGTTTTCTTTATGATTGCAATTGATCAGATGCTGCAGACTCCTCCCCTTTTATATCAATGCACACAGATCAAGTGGAAAACTCGGGCTGAATTACGAAGCTGATTACCAGCTTTGTAGCTTTTATCAGGGTTGCAAATGTCTGGGTAAGTCCACCCGGGTAACGGAGAAATAACCTGGCTGTTTGTTAAGGTTGCAATTACAGGAAACCACAACTGCACCCCAGAAACTGTCTAATCTTCAGTTTATATGCTTTACTCTCTTCATCTTAATTTCTTCTTTGCTTTGCTTTTATTTTGTTTTCACAATTCACAGCATAAGGGTTAAATGATAGAAAATGTGGTAAAATATGGTTATGGTATGTGGAAAATATGGAAACTGCTCTACTTTATTCACACTCCAAGCATGTCAACTTGAGTTATATTACAATATAATGTAAACTACCTGGCAAAATAATCATATCACACAAAACATCTTAACTGAGCATAATGACGGGAACATAATTACTGTTCCTGGATATACTGGGATCTGTTTGACTGACCAGTGCACATTAGCATGGCATTCAGAAACTCAGGCTACATTGTGCATTTTTAGAAAACTGCCTTTGTTCTTTTATTCTTTTGATGTTTTTTTCATAAATGATGTATTTTCATTTTATCAGGATTTCTGTTTCTTTTGGAAATGTTTTTTTTTTCACTGTGCAACATGTTTTCTGCTTTATTTTGCATGTCATAAGCCAAAAAGCATTGAAGACTCTGCAAAGTAGAAGTAAAAGATATAAGATGTAAACAGGTATGAAGGATAAAAGAAGAGTGACGAAGAGCAGATGGCTTTAGGCAGAAAACAGTGGGGTTAGCCAAGATACCCAAGTCTCATCTCCAGCAGTCTTCATCTTGGTAAATTAGCCTGGTAACGTCTCTGGATGCTATTCCTCATTACACAGAGACTGGGTCTGGTTGTTAAAATACTAAACCCTATTCTAAGGAAGGACATAACTCTCTAACTAACACAAACTAAGGATCCTGACACCCAGATCAATTTACAGCATGTGTCCCTTCCAGGTTTGGGATTTTATGCTCTGACCACCAGACATTTCTCAGTCTCAGTCTGGCTATAAAACACGTGCTGTGTAACTTTATTCTGATGGCGTCAAACCTACAAAAACAGTCCAGCATGTAACAGTTTGTCATGTGTTTTAATTAATTCTGCCTGATGGATTTTACTATTTAAGTATCAACAGCCACTGCACACCGAACTCTGTGGCCATGTTGGTGTTAATGTTCATCTATAACACTTTTGTTTTACTGTGCTTGTAAGATAGAGATGATGTGTATGTATGTTATGCACTGGAGTTAATTAGCTTCACACCACGGCCATCTATCAAGCTAATGCTTAGGCTCTGGTCCCCTGACAGCTCCATTACTGCCAGACACACACACACAAACACAAGTACGGGCCAGTTTAGGTCATAATCACACCTCTGTCAGGTCTTTAAATGACAACAGACATTTAAAGAAAACCTTTGGATTGAAAATTGAAAGCATCAAAACTGCTAAGTTACATCTCAGGAGGTAATTTTTAGTCATGTTTGGTTTCTTTACAGAACACCGTTTATAAGAAATGTTCCCCTCGTCTCCAGGATAATTTGTTTGACAGTAGTTTCATCTTTGTGATCCTTCTGTGACGATGCACACTGTGAAGTGAACTCTGGTCCACAGTATGCCCAGAAAGGAGCGACTGGCCTGGATCATTATGTTTGTTAGGATCCAAATCCAGCTGTTAGTTATCTGCTCTGCTCCCATGTGGGATTGAGTCTGATCAATAGCGAGGGTTGGAGACTGTTCCTCTCTACCACCAAAGCCATTAAGGTAGAGACGGGACAGACCTAATTTTCTACTATGGCAGGAATTCACAGATATTGGATTTCATTGGTTTATATTGGTTACAGAGTTCCCTGTAAAAACTGTGTGGCAATTAGAGATATTCTTAAAACTAACACATTTCCCAGCACTCAACAAAAGTAGACATGATCAGCATGCTGCTTGCTTTGGGGAGTTTGTATCAGTGCTTTAATTGAGGACAGTTTTATTAAGAATTAATCTGTTCTTTGGGTGAAAAGTTTGGAGCTAAGTTTCTAATGAGTGTTGAATGTATGCGTGCACTAGATTTCGACTAAAAATAGATTGTACTGAGCATTTGTGCCTCAAAGCCTTAAAACTTTCATTCATAGTAAGAATGTCATTGCTTTCGGAGCTCCTTGGAGACATTTGAAACATGAACAGCTTTAATGTTAGACACAAATCTACAATAGATGTATATTTCCCAATTCCATTCTCGAGATGTTGCAACATCCTAAGTTATTCAGTTTATAATGCAGCAAAGCAACTTTTTATACTAAAGATGCTAAAAATGTTCACTAAAAGTAGCAACCAGCTAGTCTTACAGGTGCTTAATGAATCATGTTAACACTAAGTCAGCATGAAGAAGAGAAACCTCTTCTGAGACCTTTGTTGATAACAATGTTCACTTCATCTATCAAGTAATGTAATAGACCAGTTTTAATTACACTACCCCATATTTGTCATATTTGCTGTCACAGCTTGTTAAGACTTTCATTACTTATAGATTTCTATTTATTTGAGTGTCTTTATGTTTAAACTTTCTACTGATTTTCAATTGTGTGTAAAGGATCCTTGTAGAACCTTATCGTAGCTCCTCTTAAAAAGCCTTGTTATGGATTTGAAGTGTTACGATTGGTGTTTGTCTTGAATTCTTGCAATGATGCCATGTTCTTTATCTCTAGTTGTTTAGAGCTTCTCACTGTAACATTCTTAGCATCAGGCATTTTTTTACCTCCAGGGACTTTCAAGTGGTGATGTTGGAGAAAATTCACTCTAAGCTCAGCACCCCATTAAAGTTTGCACCATAATATTAGTGTTTATTAAAATTGATGGCAATCCCTTCAATAATTACTGATATTTCAACTTGGACCCAAACGATAGTGAGGCTCTGGGAATTAGAGACCATCTTTTTAATGCACATAACTGTTGGGTATAAAAATGCCGAAGCATCACCCCAGTGATAAATGTGTGAGATTAAGAAAATGTTAATTGAAACAACACATCAGCCTGTTGTATTTTATTACCTCTTTCTCTCTCATTCAATACACTCACACACATTCATTAGAGCAAATGGAATAAATAAGATTAAAGGAATAATCTTCTTCCCCAGCGATGTAGGGAGAGCGACCCTTAATTTCCCACCTCGTTCTCCAACTCCACTTGCTTTGAAAAAGCCCAGAGCCTTTGGCAACTAGTGCAACATGAATGATTTACAACACTCAAATGTTACATGACATTAGACATGCTCAGGCTAAGTAAGTTCTTCGGTTTATACACACAGTATGTGTATTTCTGGCAGATCAGTACATGTGGGACCACATAAATGTCTGCAGAGATGGTTGGTTTTCGAATATGCAGGTGAGACGGTACTGGGTCTATGCCTGCAGCAGACAGCCCTGGCTTTAACTGAATCTGTAATGCGTCTTTCCCTCTCTTACTCTTTTTTTTTTCCTTCTCCACTTGTGCAGTAATGACTTGGGAAATACGACAAGACAATGATTGTGCCGTGTGTGCAAGAGTGTGTTTGCATCTGTGCTGGTGTGTTTTCCAGCCAAGGAGTAAAATAACAAAAGATCAAAGTATCAGGTTTGCCAAGGTTTTTCCACACACACACACACACACACACACACATCCAGTATTCCTGCAGCCTAGCATTCATTTCTCTTTGAAATGTGTATTCACATATTTAAATGTAAACAGAGTAAAAGGACCGGCACGAGCACGCAGTGGAGAGCCACATGCACACAAATTGTTAAAGGAGTTGTTTCCGTCTGCTGGCCTGCCTTTGATTTGTTTGTATCTATTCATAAATTATACATACACATCCTGGACTTTATGAAAGTTTTTGATTGTGTTCCCCAGGCAGAGAGGATGAATAAGAATCAGATGTCCCACACAACTCCTAAGTTCACTGAGAAAAGTGAGACGTTATCTTGCAACAGAAAATCATAAATACACGAAGGATCTCAGCCACTAAAGAAGAGACACCTTAGATTCATTGTTGAGGATTATTATTAGATTATATTATTATTAGATCAGTTAGAAGAAACTATAACTAGCAATGCTAAACATGCTGTGAAGTCAGAAATAAATGAGTTATCCTGTTCCCAGCTGCAGTCTAATGCAGCCTCCTTATAGTAGACGTCAATGTCATGGCAACAGTGAGTGGAGGAGAGTTTGGAGAGTTGGTCTTGCTAATTCTATCCAAAGATGATCAGCACATCAAGGTTTTTAAATCTCCATGTTTGACAAACACAACACACCAAGGTCTTTTATTTCTTACAGTGTACAAATGCTGTAAGTCATAAGAGTTGTACTGTGTAAAAGTCTTTATCATCCCTGAATTTCTGCTTTTATTGCCAGATAAACATGCAACTCTTTATCAAAGTAATATAATCTTTGGTAAACATAAGCCAAAAGCCATGTTTTAGCCATAGGGCTGAAACAGTTTGTAAGAGCTTCAAAGTACTGTGATGATCTTTACTGATCTTTACCAATAAAAAAAAATGCTCTGAAACTTACAGGCTTTGTGAGTTCGAACAGTCAGTACATCATGAAGAATTGTGCTTTAACATTTTTGAAGGACTTTCCAAAACTTCTTTGGAGTCTGGCTGCGTTTTATTGTTCTCTCTCCAGATCATCACAAACTGCTTCCATCACGCAGAAGTCCAGGAGTCGGGGAGGATTTATCATCGTATAAGACCAGTTGCAATGTACTGCCTGTGCAGTTTTAATGTAATGAGGCACAGCTCGACTTCTTCTCCCCATTTTGAGCTTTTGACAACCACCCATCCACCAAGGCCATCTCGGACAAGGTTTCAGTTAAATGTTATTGCATTGACTGAAGGTCCAGCAAAGAAGGAAACAAAGTTTTTCTTTTTCTTTAGACAAAAATAATAATTATTAAAGTTTTTGAGCACGTTAAGGTAACCAAATCATAATAAGTGATGTCATAGTAACACTGGAAACAGTGATGGGATAACAAACTGTTTTTTCAATGAGTATTTTTTATACAATTGAACAAAATTAACTATATAAGAACTGAAAAGGTTTTACCAACCAGTGGAGCAGGACCATTAGGAGTTATGGTTCTGTGTCAGGTCTTAGATCTTTATTCTTATACTCTTGCAGACATCACTTTCAGATACTATTAACCTGAAGCAGACAGTTTTTTTCCATACCTGCCACCTCTTATTTTTAGTCCTATTCACACCTACAGACACACCTACCTGGCAGATGCTGCACACAATGCATATATATGAATGTTTAAAAAATATTTAGTTGGCTGTTGAACATAGTTAAATTTGGTTTTGTAGATGTTACTAAACAAATTGGGGTGATTCATATGTCCTTGCAACAGGTGGTAAATAATACAGTGTCCAATGAAGTAGGTTCTTCACTGTGTTTTCAATTATATGTTGTGCTATCCAAAGTCTGAGGCCTTGAAGAAGGGCTGTCACTGGCAGTAAACATAAACCTTTACAGTGATAATCCCATCAGGTTCCTTTTAAACATTAGTTTCCTTTGAAAATTGGGTTGTGCTAGGACAAGAGTAAAAATGGGGGAAACTGATGTTTATGTCCAATGGAAAACCATTAAAAAATACAGAAAGCTATTTTTAATTACAAAATGGGATCTATAGCTAAGAGTGTATGTGTGAGAAATAATTATAGACTATATAAGCAGTGTTTATCTCATATTTGTAGTGTCACAAATAAACTCAGCACAGTGAGCAAGGGTATTTGTGTTTGGTGGATTATTTTATTATCGTAACAAAGCTTGTTGGCAGTAAATCTTTTACAGTTGGAAAGCATGTTTATGTCTCTTTTAAATAGAGCAGCATTTGTAAGGAAAGTGCATGTGTGGGATTAACAGCAGAGCTGAGTATGTGGACTATGCCTACAAACCTCCAATGGCAAACAGCTTTATCTGCTATTGACTCTTGGTTTAAGTTTATGGTGTATCAGAAGCATCAGCTGATAGACTCAGGGGTGATAGCAAAAATCCTCAGCCCAGACATTTTAAGGTATTTCATATAATAGAACACCGCTATGATATAACATTATGGCACAATACTAACATGCAAAAAACAAGTGTTTCCACAATGTCCCTTTGAATCTCATAATAATTTTTAGCATTGATTAAAAATGTTTCTTCCTACTTGCTAAAGAGAAAAATTTATTTTGCACACCTTAAAAATATGCTAAATACTTTTAAGCACATTTAACTGCCTCTCAGAGACATGGTTCAAGCATATGCAGTAGCAACATCCAGCACAAGAACCATCCATGAGTGTATTGTCTACATGTTTTTTTTCCCCCGTTAAGCCGGGGGTAAAGAAGTTTACACGGTCCCTCTCTATGGGATCAAAAATTCTTTCCCATTGAAGCCAGTGGGATCAGCTAACATGTTTACATGACATGTATTTTCCAGTCAGATCAAACCTGCTCCATATAAATGTCACACTAGAATGGCTGGAATATTATGACCTAGTGAGCTACGTTTAAAAGGTAGGCGTATATTAAAATGTGTTTCTATTGCTGTTAAGACATTTTAGAAAAAAAGTTTTTATTCTCCTACATCAACATCCTGCAGGCTCACGTGTGGTATCTGACATATTTTCCCACCATTTTTACTACAGTGTCTCTGGAAGGACAAATAAATGTGTGAAGTGAGGAAACTGGCTTTAAAACTGCATTACCAACTTTATTTAGATAGGTGTTAAAGCATTGTTTGAGATAAGTTACTCCTCTGAAAAGTAGGCAGCAGAGGACATGTGTACATGTTAATGATTGCTTTATAATGTATTTTCAACGGCTACATGCTAAAATGTACTGCAGCATTTATACAGTAACAGCTTTTAATTGAGACTGTGTGATAGTGTAGGGTGGTTCCTTCCTCACTAGAACAAGGTTTGTCATCACTGGTGGAAATCTTAATGCAACAAGCTATCAAGATGAGATTTTATAACCAGGGTTCAGTTTTATGTTTCTACTGTTTGGGAATGAACTGTCAGGTTTTAAAGACCACTTCTGGATTTAGGGAGTGGACATGTGGCATAGCTTACCTCCAGTCCGGACCCACTGAATGTATGCGGGACCAGTTTGAGTGAGCTTTTGGTATTGGTAGACCATGCTGTCTGACTTGGGACAAATTCTGGTTGAAAATGGGATTATTTGATTTTGATCATAATGAAATTAATTGTTTTCAAATGTTCTTACTATATTTTATACCTAAAAACAAATAAAACTCAATAATCTAACATTTAAATGAACTTTTACTGCATCCTGGTTAATGAAGTTGAATATTAAAGACAAAAAAACATAAAGGTTTTCTTTCTTTATAAAAACACAACGTAGTGTTCATGGTAAGATGGAAGTGTGTTTATTCTCAAAACGTTGTCTCACTTTTGCTCCAAGTGTGAATAGTATTAAATTTGGGACTTAATTTAGCTTCCTGTTGCAATACAGTCCTGAAATCCGAGGCAATTACAGCAAACCTTGCAAAATAAAAACCTAACCTTCTTAAAATGGCTAAGGACAAGTATAGATGCAGGATGACAAAAACTTCATATGCTGCCTAAAGGGAATAGTCAGTGAGTAATGTGCTTCAGAAACACTCTAGACTCGCACAAAATACACACTCATACACACTTAAATGCTTTGTCTTCACACTTTTTAAGCCAGTGCATCAGTGGGTCGAGCTGTCTTCAGCAGTTAAAAGAGCTTTTATATGTGTAAGTAAGGTTGTGTAAAAGACCGACAGCTGACAGCCCTGATGCTTCGGTCATCATTTGCAGTGAAATCTTACTGTTGATGAATACCAATGAGAATCCAACCTTAGTGTGTATGTTTGTGAATTTTGGCAAGTACAGGGTAAATGCCTCCTCACCCAGCTGTCCCCGTCTGTCAGGAGTAAAATCAATCTGCCTGTCAGCCATTAAGCACCTTCGGCCTGTTGCGCTACCTATCACTATTAACATTTATGCGTGTTTCTCCCTGTGTGTGTGTTCTGTCACTGTCAGCCTCTTATCTATTTTTTAGGGGTTTTTTGTCAATCTGTCTTGCTGTTTGGTCTTACTGTCTTCTCTGTCTCTGCATCAGATCCTCTCTCTACCCTTAATCTGTCAGTTATGATAGCAGGGTTCAAAAATCACACTTTGCATTGATAGCTAACCTATTTGTCACCTGTTTTATTTATATATATATATATATATATATATATATATATATATATATATTCTTTTAGCTTTTTCTACCTAATTTGTTGTATTACTTTTTAAACTTTGCTTTAATGAACCCTGCACCCTGCTGTGATGCTTTTAATGTTTTATGTAAAACACTTTAAATAACCTTGTGCATGAAATGTACTCTACAAATTTCTTTAATTTGAATTTTCCTCATTGTTTCACCTCTGTAGATTCCCCAGATCAGCTATGCCTCCACAGCGCCTGAGCTGAGTGACAACAGTCGCTATGATTTCTTTTCGCGTGTGGTGCCACCAGATTCCTATCAGGCCCAAGCCATGATGGACATTGTCACAGCGATGGAGTGGAACTACGTCTCCACGCTCGCCTCGGAGGGCAACTATGGCGAAAGTGGGGTTGAGGCCTTCATCCAGATTTCCAGAGAAACTGGTAGGAGCTGTCATTTATTTGTTTCCAGCTTAAGCTAAGCACACAACATGCGTTAGCTTTTCTAAGCTTTGTGGTTTTCAGGCATTGAGGCACACATTGGAGAGAAGAATTTTATTTTGAAGTTTTACCTCACCTTTTGGCTTGTAGCGCTTCATTTCTTGTACAAAGCATTTGCCAACCTTCTAAAAAATTCTGTATACCAAACGTAAAGAAGAAAGAGAAACCTGTGAGGCACTTAGCAACTTCATACCCACTGTTTCCACAGCATAACTAATATATATTGGTTGTGCACTTGTGTATGGTAGATAACTGGCTGCACTCTGCAATTGTAGTAGGACTAAAGTAAGGATTGAGTTGAAAACCTGTTGTTTAGATTTCCAAGAACACTACAAGGAAAGTTCAGTCTTTGTGCAAATTGCAGGTTGTCCAGTAGATTGTAGACTGATGAACAAGCTTTTCCTGGACACTGTATTTCCTTGTCACATTATGTTCATTGAACTGTGCCATGGCTCTTTCAGTGAGATCGAGCTCTTCAGAAATGTTTGCTGTCATCAGGGATCATCCAGGGTTTTAAAGATACTGAAGTCCATCACATCTAACAAGGGGAGAAAACAAAGCTGTCTTAAAATGGAAGCAACTTGTTTCACAAAAACCTCTGCTCTCTACTATCTTCTTGTCTCTTTTCTCAAACTATTGTCCTCTTCTTATGCTCTCAACCTCCTTCTGAACTTCCCGTCTCCTCCTCCATCACTCCTGCCAAAGTGTATCAAAACATTTGAGGTAAAGTTATCTACACGTTCCTTAGTTGTGCTTTATCTCAAACAACCAAACACATCCGTGGTCATTCAGATTTTGTTAGCTTTGAACAGAGACATGCAACTTGGCTACCATAAACCTTTACTTTTAAAAATTTTCAGCAGTTATCAAAATGAGACTGATTGATGTGTCTCTTTATGTGTTTGTCTTTTCTTTTCAAGTTCGCAGCAACAGCTTATTTCCCAGTAATGAACATTTTAGTATGTAATAATCTACTTTACCATTAAAATGATGTAAGCTGATTTTATGGACATTTCACCCTATCAACTAATCACTCCAAGCTGATCTTGGGCTCTTTTTTTTTACTATTAGCACTAACTTAAACAACGACTTGCATCATAATCATGTTTTTTTCCTGCACATTTAAACAAATAGTAAGCGTTGGTTTTAAGGTTGCAGGAAACAAAACGTGCTTGATAAAATGTCTAAGGAGGTTTGAAGTTTTCTCACACACCAAACTCTGCTGTTGCTTTTTTGTGGTGCTGAAATATTGCCACAACTACCTGCACCTCAGACTGAATGATCACTTAGCAATAAGTGGGTGGTGTGCTGTTGCACCACTATACCATGACCTATTGCTCATAAGTATGGCAGGCAGAAGAAGAAACGATTTTCCACTGTGTTCATGTTCATGTTACTGATTATTATTAATATAAGATTGAGATTTAGTTTTAGAAACTGTTCCATAATATGAAAGGTTGACATGGGAGGAATCAATTTTTCTGTATCAGTCGGCACATCACTAATTAGTCTTCTCAGGTAACCTCAAAAGCTTTTATTTTGAAAATTAAATGGCAGAAAGGTGCTATAGTTCAGACCGCGGTGTCTTCAAGGGTATGGCCGTGATGTGTGTTGTGCTGCAGAGTTAACATCTGTTGCTAATGCAACATTTCTGTTTCCATAGCGCTTCTATATGATTAAGTCAGAGCAAAGTAAACAAAATTTGCAGCAAAATGATAATACTCATTTAGATTTAAGTAGCATAAGTGATGCGTATAGTACTTGTTTTTCACAGCTGCTTCATTCTGTGGAAAGCCTTTTTTTTTTACAGTTCATTAAATCCCAGCAGACATCAGAAAACAGCAGGGCACACCAGTAATTAATAAGGCTTACGCTCATGAGTGCTATTGCCTCATTCCATGTTCTTTTACAAAAGTATTCCTCTTTGGTATTCATATGAATGTACTTTCCACTGAAAATCAGGACATAGCGCCTACAGTTTTAAAAGATAAGGTGAGTCATATAGCAAAGAAAATTTTAGATGATGTGTTTTTCTTAATGGAAATGGTTCAAACTGTAGTATTTAAAAGAAAAACAAATAACCCACTGAGACATTTGTCTTGTTTCTGCAATAATATTGCATAGTGTTACAACCTGGCTCGCAGGGGGAAAAGGAAATAAAAAAAATAAAGAATGTGCCAGATGGAAGATGGAGTTAAAGTGGTTTTTATTGTCTTAAAAGACAATTGACAACAAAAAAAGGTGGGAAGGGTAGGTGATGCTGCTCAAAGCAAAAACAAACAAGAGCAAATAGACCGAAATAAAACTCAAACCCCAGAAAGCAGCACCCTTAAAGAAATACTAAACCTAAACCCAATCTCCACACAAAGCTCACGAGGTTCACAAGCCTTAACAGGCATCAAAATTCACAAAACAAGGTCAAGACGAGAAGCAAAATGGGCCAACTGTCTCCACAAAACAGTTACCACAGAATGAAGTGTTGCAGCTTGTTTTATCCTGTGGAGTTGATGTGTTGTGCAGCCATTGGTCAGGATGAAAACAAATCAGGAGGGCAGATGAAGGTGTGGTGCGGTGGAGCCAATCCCAGCCAGGTGACAGTGGTTTGCATGCTGAATGAGGGAGATCAGGCAGATGAAATTGATGGCAGCTGTAACACATAGACAAGAATCCACACACATTTTGAGGAGTTGTGGGGTCGCAACTTGCCATCCACTTTCCCAACAATCACATTCTCTGTGGAATTTCTGTCTGTGTGTTGTTCTCGTTATGCTTCATGTAGCAGGGTGATGAGACCACTGATGTGACTAGCAGAGAGTGAAATTATCACCTTATCAGGTGTGAGTTCCACTTCACTCAGTCCTTATGCGTGCACAAAAAAATAAAACATAATAAAGTTATAAAAACACTGCTTTTCTTTACATGATGATGGAATGCCATAGGTTTTAGTTTGTTTTTAATATTCACTTTCTAAAGTTTATTTTATTCTTGCGACATGTTTATTGATTTAGAAAGCCTGGAAAGCTATCATATCATGTTTAATGCATGAGCTGTATTAAAAGTACATAACAAAGCAGATATTCAGTTAAATGAATAATTAGGAAGGTAAGCAGCAGCATGAAATTTTCTTGATTTTACTGATAAGCAGTGTTTAACCAAATGTTTCATGTCAGTACAATTTAAAAAAATGATGGACCTAAAACAGCTTAATGTGTTTATTTTAAAACACAGTCACCACACGTACTAGACATGCACAATTCATGGTTCTTTCTCAATATTAGATTCCATTTTATTCCGCTTTGTGCTGCCCTTTCTTTCAGTGCAGCTGGTCTTTGCTCTGACAGTTTTTTCAATGCCGTACATTGTTAAATTAGACTTGCATTTTACAATAACCTGCACTTAACTGGGGTTGGTGGCCTTGCAATGTTTTGGGGGTTTAGGTGCTTTATAGACCAGGATATATATATGTGTGTGTATATACACTGCTCACAAAAATTAAAGGAACACTTTTTTTATTGGGCCTGGCATGAAATCAGTTAAACCTGTCTGAT
>JBAMHV010000025.1:11546056-11556409 GCA_037177535.1 Pseudomugil gertrudae
GACCCCGAGATACTTAAACTCCTCCACTTGGGGCAGGATCCTATCCCCCACTCTTAGAGGGCACTCCACCCTTTTCCCTTTTCATCACCCAAATCAACCTTTGATGCTTGGACTTATTTTTCTCTCCGTCCAACAGGTCAACTGTGGCCGTTCTTGGTGAATAAAATTTGATTGATTGATTTTTGTTGTTGCTTATGAGTCTGAAAATCCCCAGGTCTTAGTAAGAGAAGGCTGTTTAACTGTTGGATGCCAGATGAAAGTTAAAAAAAGGCTTTTGGCAGCAGCGCTGCCTTTGTTTAGGCTAATTTACCACCTGCACACTTCCGAGGAGGTTGTTACCGGTGCCAGCATTTCATTCACACAGCTCGGGCCGGACCACATCACGCTGGGAGATGTGAGAAAGTCCAAGCGGTCCAAACTCGCGGCCGATTGTGTGCGTCCGACATTACGTCTAATCAGGGCTTTGCTAAGCGTGACTTCGGGAAAGAGGAGGACAGACTGAAAAACAACTTTCATCTTTTTCATATAAAAACGTCCACATTTAGCACAACCCGCACAGATGTTGTAATAAATGGAAGGAAACGAAGGGAAAGAAAATACAGCTAATGCTCTCCATTGTTGTCTTTGGGTTGAGTCATGGGTGCAGTGACTGGTGGGGATTTGAACTGTATCTGACCCCGAGGGTCAGTCTCAGTGTTTGTTTGTACTGGAATATGACTGACTTTGGTCTGATGATGCATTTGCCCTGTGGACCATACGCAGCGAGGAAATCAAAAGCGGGAGAGTGTGAGAGAAAGAGAGGACCAGATGGGGAGACGGAGATGGATTGGCCAGACAAACAGGCAGATGTTTATGGGCCATTATTTACAAGCTCTTTAATCTGGGCTATTTCCTCGCCCTTGGCAATGGATAGGTCTGTGGGTCATGCTGCCTGAACCCCTCCAACAGTGGTCATCCATCTCCTTCTGCAAAAGACAGGGAGTTAAAGGAGAAGGGAGAAAATGGATGGACTCCTGCTTCTCTTTAAGGGAGATTGAATTTTTTTTATTGAGGACAGTCTTAATGTGAAACCGGTCTGGTTTTCACATTTACACAACAAAAGGGTAAAATAATGTCCTAACCTCGTTTCATTTGTTGAATTGGATTATTCGATTATGATTGAGCATGTGTTGTTTTCACAATATGTGATCACATGATGCAGCAAAGTATAAAAAAAAAGGAGAGCTACCGCACGCTAAAGGCAGGGCGAAGGGAAGGAGGACGTTCCTGATGTTACAGCAATGAAACGGTCCTTCAGTTGTCACATCCTCTCCCCACCGCTCAGGGATCCAGTTAGTCGTCTGAGTGATGCTACGACCGTAAGGCCAACAGCCCATCTCGCCCGTATCTCCTGCAGGCAGACCTACGCCTAATTTTCCCATCTGCTCCATGAATATTAGCCCAAGTGCCGTCCATATCGATTTGTGCTAAGGTTAAAAGCTTGCGAGACCTTGGATGAACATGGGTTGCCTGGCAACGGCTCTATTCGACCCCCCGAAGCCTCATCCCGTTTGACTTGATGCCGACAGCTTCATCTGGAATGTGGGTGACGGGGATGGGAGGGTCCGGCCCAGTCAGAAAGGAGAATCCTTGATTTGGAGCCCCATCAGTGATTAAAAGCTCCCCCCCTGTCTGCCTGACATTGTGACCTTAACCCACGGACCTCCATGCTCCAGGGTCACTTAACCTTGAACCCAATTACAAGATAAGGTTACTTAAATGTGACCCTCACCGCGCGGCTCACTCAGTTAATAGGACAGGCTCTCGGAGAAAAGGGCCAGCGCAGCTGATACGCCTCTGGGTTAATTCGCTGGGTTGACAAAGGTCGCAGGCAGCGGCCATAAAAAAACGGGACGGCGCTTCGATTTCTCATGCAAAGTGAGACTCAGCAATACGATATCACGGTGGGAGCCAAAGAGCAGAGGCAGCAGAGTGTTGTGATAAGATGGTCCCGACCCATCGGCAGGTGCTGAGCCCATAGTTTAGGTGTACAGACAGCTGGCCGTGCACAGAACAACTCTTTCTAATGACTCTCCATGGATGCACGACAGGTTCTGTGTGAGCATGCTGTTTGAGAAGTGATGCATTATTGTATTAAGTGCATGTTAAATGTGTCACACAGGGTTTATTTAAAGCTTTGATACAACATTACCTCCATTTCCAGCTAATATTATATGAATTGTATAATTGTATACTGGTGTATGTGTGTTTATATATGTAGGTATGTGTATATGTATTTGTATGTATGTATGCATGTGTGCATAGTATCTGCGCATGTACATGATATGCAAATAAGGCACGCAACGCTACTTAAATATTTATTTATTTTGTTTCTTTTTTCTATTTTGTTGGGAATCATGTATACATCAATGTACAAATAGGTTTTTTTTTGTATTTTATTTCACTTGCTCAAAATAAATGAGTTAATATGCTTTACCTTAAAGACAAAAACATTAAAAATCAGTTTAAATAAACAATTAAAAACCTTGTTATGAAATCATTTAAAAAGTGCAACAAAAAAAACATAAGAAGGCATAAAAGTTATATATTGTCTAAACCAGGGGTGTCCAAAGTCGGTCCTCGAGGGCCACCATCCTGCAGGTTTTCCATGTATCCCTGCACCAACACAGCTGACTCAAGTTAATCCGTCATTATGCTGAACTTGATTGTGTTTATTTAATGGAAGCCAGGTGTGTTGGATCAGGGATACATCAAAAATCTTCAGGACAGCGGCGCTAGAGGACCGACTTTGGACACGCCTGGTCTGCAGAGCAAGTGCGCCATGTTGGCATCTACCTGAATGTAAACAATCATTTATTTCATGCGTTCACAGTAAGTTCAGACATGGAGTGCTGCTACAGAAAGCATGCTGAAATGCCAGAAAGGAGGAGGTTTACAGGGACACGCTAAACAATAAGGTCAGAGAGTGTTATGACTGGGAAATTTGTATAAATGATGTGGACACCTATTAAAACCAAGAGCAACAACATGGACAAACTTTAACTACCACAGGTTTCTATGGTGAGGCCTTTGCCCACCTGGTCTGTGCTGTGTCTACTGTACACAGTGTCTAATTTACTAATGGATGGGTGCAGGAGCTGCATGTCTTTAATTGGTAAATAACAACACAGTGATTTACTTACAGGTATGTGAACTTGAGAGGAACTGACATTTTTTCTAATGCTGATTTTTTTTTACCTTAACTGTTAAAACAGTGATAACTTTTACCCTCATATGCAGCAACAGTATCATTACTGCAAAGATGCACTGCAGTCGATCATTTTAATTTCTTTTTTTAATAATGACATATACAAAGTGTCTAAAAGGTTTTTAAAAAATCTGAAAATTTAAATTCTTGTATTTATTTTCTTTGCTCAGATTTTAAACTTTAGATGACTTACATGAGTTATTATTCAGAAAATAAACATGTCTAGACAGTTTGCTTACAGGTAAATTAATTTAGTTAAGTCTGGTATTTGACAACCTTCTCTTTTCTTCCAGGCAAGAAAGAGGAAAATATTTACTCCAGGTCTCTTTTCCCCTTATTTATTAATCAAGGCACTAAAGCACCCGATAATAAAGCAATGATCAACCATTTTAAATCCAAATTTTCACAGAAGGAAACACCTGAACTGATCACAGTGGGATCACAGATATGCTAAAGATGATACCAAAGATGACAACATGTCTGGGATAACCCATAATACACAGCCAATAATATGAAACTCCCATCCCTTGTTGTGTGCTGTGAGCCGTCCAGACAACCACTCATTGTGCTGCTTTTTGTGGTCAACAGAAATTTCCACCACCAGGTGATGTTTCTGTTTTGATCAGCTGTAACATTGATCTTTTGTGTGTAACCATGTTCTTGGCTGTGCTACTATACACTAATATATATGTGCATGCACTTATTTCCAAAACTGTGATGCATGTCCACAAATAAGGCTCATCCTAAAGCACAACTGAGGAGGTCTAAACGTGAATTGTTGGAATAAAACTTTCACCAGATGTTGACACTTTCAAAATCAATTATTTTTTTTATGTATCTATTCATCAAATTGCATTGTAACCTAATTAATCTTGCTTTTAATGATTTAATCTATGATTTTATTGTTATTTTTGGTATTTGTTACTTATTTTAGTTGTGAAACCTGTAATGCTTTTGATGTTTTTATGTAAAGCACTTTGAATAGTCTTCTACATGAAATTAAGCTTGCCTTGCCTAAAGCTGAAAGATCGTGTTCATATGAAAACCACCTGACTTATAATGCATCACTGTGGTATCTTACCTTTTACATGTATTATAATACATGTTTTATAATACATGTATTATAATACATGTAAAAACTGAATTAATACTACACTGGTATATGTGTAACTTTTTAGGATTCTAAGCATCCTACTATTTCTAAAAAAAACTTTAGGTGTTTGATAATGATGCTTTCAAAGGCCTCAAACAATGCACTGTCTCGGGTAACCAGGTAAGCATTGTTCTGAAACCTTTTATTAAATATTAGGTCATTAGACTACATCCATTAGACATCAAGTAGTTTTTATAGAGCTGGTTTATCAAACTGTCCCTTTTATCACAATCAGTTGATAGTGTGGTGGGGAGAAATATTGCAAAGTCGGTCGCATGTGACATGACGGCATAAGTATTTAATGATACATAGTCAAACAGAGAATAGAGAGGGAAGGCCCCCTTTCAATACAAGCCAGTGCTTTTATAGGTGAGGGTTGTTCTATTTTAGACACCCTCAGTATCTTCTTACATTTCCTTTCCTGGTGCATCAAGTGACCAGTGATTACATAATGTCATGAGGCCTGTCATGAGGCCTCATATTATTCTTAGATACACCTGCTGTAATCAGTTAGCACAGATAATATTGACATGTATCTAATGTAGACAATATGATATATATTGGGTCCACTACACATTGCCCCTCAGATCGCTTCAGCGATCTAAAAAATGCATTAAAAAGGAAACTCTTAGCCAATATAAAAGACATAGAGACTGTGCAGGCCTTCAATGAGGCTGCTTACCTAAATTCTGTCTATAAGGCATAATATGATAATCAATAGTTAAGTCAGGATTAACTCCAGATGTGAGACAGAAAGTGATGGATGTTTGGATGTTGTGCGTCTATATAATTTCAGCCTAGACACGGGGCATCAGACTGAACTCTGGACAGAGCTAATGAGTCAAACATGTTTTTCAATATGCTCGGCTCAAAACATTTGGCAACACAATTCCACAAAGTTCTGCAGTTCATGAAAACATGATTCAGCAATGAAGAATTTATAAGGGTGAGATTTACACCCTGTTGATTAAACTTGTATCTAAGTTCCATTATAGAACAAGGGTCAACACAAACTGTTTATGGATGAAGGGATGTGGATCACTTTTTTAACATGAGACACCTCAGACTTCCAAAACAACTCAATGCATCCCGTCATCTGCAGTTCTAATCTGATGTCTCTGCAGTTGTGGGCTGTATCAGTGATGGGCATGAAGCTGAGTACAGAGAACTGATCAGTCAATTTGTGAGACGGTGCGGAAATAATCACCTTATCTTCAACACAAACAGAACCAAAGAGAGGGTTGGTGACTTCAGGGGGAACAAGAGTACACGGAATACTGTTTACATCTTGGCAAAGAGGAGGAGGTAATAGAGGATTAGAAGTCAGTTGGTGTTCATTTAGTCAACCGACTGCAACACGGCTCATTTACAAGTAGAAACAAAGCAGATTTAACATTTATAGGAAGCTAAGATCATTTAGTGTCTGCAGAAAGATGCTGATCCATAATGGAAGTTATCAGCTTTGCAGCAATCTGTTAGGACAGCAGCATAAGAGCCAATGAACATGATCAAATTTGTAATTAGTTCTAATTTATTATTATTAATATTATTATTATTATTCTTATTATTGGTTTTGTTTTTTAAAAACTGCAGTATTGTAATTTGCATCTGGGGTAAACCAAGTATTTTCCACCTGCTTTACTTTCTTAGTATAATAGAGCTTTAAGATGCATTTGTTGATGGCTTGTCTCATTTTCAATATTTTATACGCTTTCTGTCTTTAACTGTGACTAAAATAATATTTATAAGATATGATTAGGTATTTTTTAATCAGATTGCTGACCTTGTGTTCAGACTCTTCTGCAAGTTGCAGATCAGGTGTGATGCTTTGCATTAAATACACACACACACACACAGTCCTGCTGTCTTCCACCTGGCAGAGCTGGCACCTGATTGCTAGAGGTAAGACCGGCCTCTCCTGTTGTGTCCTGTCTAAACAATAATAAATCCAACCTGGATTACTCGAAACCTGTGCATGGACATATCCTTCAGTTGTCCGTGTCTCTTTCTCGCTCCCCCCTTGTGTGGAAAAGTGCTTATGAAACACACACACACACAAACACATGCACACGTATAGCCCAACAGGCTGATGGATGGGGAGCTGGCAGAGGCTGATTAGCTGGGAGTGAATGGGGCAGAATTACAACTGTGTCTGCTCTGCGATTGCATTGTTGCTTCGACAACGATCCATGTCGGGATGCCGGGATGAGGGAAGAGTAATCAATGCTCTCAATCTGTCTCTGTGTCTGTTTATTTCTCTGAAAACAAGCAGTCTCTCTGATTCATTCCTCACTTGTTTCTCTGTGTCCCCTCACTTCCTTTTTCTGTCAATGCCGTGCCAGCTTTGGGGCCGCTCCACAATCCAATTCCTGGGGAAGACCTATGAGACTGTTGGCCTGCAAGTTCAATATTTTTCTTCTTGCCATTTAATTCCCTTGTCACAGTTCACTCTCTACTTGTTAATTTTTTTTTTTAGCTGTCTCCTGACCTTCCTTTACTCCTCCCTGGTCCCCTTATGTAACACCCGTGTGCTATCTGAGCATAGCTTGCTCTTTAAAAGCATAATAAATTATATCTGTATTGTGGCACTGTGTAACTATATTTAACTGATTTTCTCTCATCTGTAAGTGTGTCACATTTGATAAAACATGGGGGAAAAGATCCTCAGGAAGTTCACATATGCCAGTATATAAAAATTTTTATGCAGCTTTTGTGAACTGAAATCAGATTTGATGCTACTTCCTTATCTCAAAAGCATTTCTAAATATGAAGCAGAAAATGGGAGATAAGTGATAGATGATAAATACCAAGCTTTGTTGACAAGTGAGCAGATGGTGAGCAATTTCCCCTGTGGACTTCCAGCCTTTGTAGCTTTTCAAAAACTTTTTCTTTACCCCATTATAGTTCAACTTTTTTTCCCCCATTAGCTTTAGAAGGCTGCATGGGGATGTTGATGCCTGGCCTGATCTAAATAATTCAATGCAGCGAGATGCAAATTCATATTGACCAGACAGAGGGGAAAAAAGAGAACAATTTAAATGTTAAATCAGATGAAGAGACCTTCAGCATACTGCTTGATTGCTTAATACAAGAGATAAAGAAGGAAAAGAACCCAAAAGCAGATGGATGGAATGTACTGACAACCATGCCGGCTCCAATTTCCCTCCAGAAACTCTGCTCTCTTCATCTTGTTGGAGCCCTACTTGAAATAATGAACAATCTCAGTCTGTTATAACTTGTAATGTAATTCTAGCTGAGAAAAGAGAAGCCAGTGGAGTCTTGTCTATCAAAATGCTGTATTATTCTTATATTTACTGCCCTTCTATTTACATTTAAATGATAGCAAATGGTGACAGGTGATGTGCACCTAATTATGTGACAGTTAGCAGAGGAACCTGACAAATGAAGGGTATTAACTGGGAGTTGGGGGTGTTTCCAACATTTCCCACTTCAACAAACATAGCTGTGTCTCCACAGTTTGACTCTGACAAAGTAATTTATTCCCACTCTGCCAGCATGGCAGTACGGATTTAAGTTTCACCATTTACCTGAGCCTTCCCCATTTTTCACTCCAGAATGAAACCGGTATTATTCAAAAGAGAAAATAGGAATTTATGCAAGCTTAGACGTGGCCTTATATCTTCACTTACTTTTTCTTCGTCCTTCACCTGTTTTTTTATTTCTCAAACATTAGCATGCCTTTGTGTGTGTGTGTGTGTGTGAGAGAGAGAGAGTTTTCCTTATTACAGGTGGTTCATCACGGATCTTTACAGCATATTTAATTTGTTTTGGGGGAAACGACTCCTGACTAATTTAGCATTTCCATTTTCACTTTGTTTCTCTTTGCAGAAGGGTTATATGCTGTGAAATCAAGCAATTCACACTGATCTATTAATTCAAGTCAGACTCTGGTTTTGGGCTCATGTTGACTTTTAGAGTTAATTAAGAAGGAGGCTCATCAGGTGCACAAGAGTTTCAGACAAAGTAGTTATAGCTGTTTAAAAAATTTTGCTCTATAGAGAGATGTGCTTCAGTTTTTAGTATGGCTTGTCTATATATCTTAATAATTAGTCTTTTTAGGTTCACATTTTATGTGAATGCTTTCCATTTATTTTAAGAAAATCACCTTTGTAACAAAACAGTGTTGAGTTTAAACATCTCATCTGAAATGAACAGAAGTAAATGAATGCCAACATTCATCCCAGATTTAGAATATAATACCTACCGGTAACCATATGAAGTACATTTGGTATCACAGCTTTAAGTAATTTGACAGAAATGATCAGAATTTAAAGCCCCAGTCAGCAACATTTCTTCATGTTAACCCTGCTCCTGTTCATTGTAAGGGTTCATTTATGCTTCTTCAGACAGATGAAGCCTTCTGTACGTCCTCTGTGTATGTTTCTTGCATATATCAGTATATTTTATTGTATATGGGTTCATATAGCCACATTGTATTCAGCTAAATGAATGATGTAATGGCTCCACTCATCATCGTCGTCTAATACAATGTGCATTATCACAATCTTCCCCATCATTGCCATGAATTTCATGTATTTTATTAGTGAAACTGATCTTGGAATTCAGAAGTGAACTCTGAACTCTGGACTGCTCTCGAGTGGATGCAATGCCTAATAATCATGCCAACACAAAGCATGCATGACTTGTATGTGAACAGTGACATTTGATATTTAAGATTCCTCCCTTAGCTTTTTACTGAAAACTTGCAAATGACATGGCCCCAAGAAGAAAATTAAGTAGAGATGCTTTGAATGAATTCACTGGAAATGCACTGTAAAAATACAAGGTGCAAATAAGGTAAGAGTGACAAAGCAAAAGCAGCAAAAGTCTAAAACAGAGTGCTGCAATAGGGTTTTGCACTGCTGTGGTTGTTGTATTGAACCAGTTTTAACCAATGTTGCCATTTTGATTTGAGAAAAGCAAGAGTTATAAACACAGAGTAAAAACATAAGATTGTGAATGATGAAAGTTAGGAAGTAATTTCCACTGTTAGCCCTGTAAAGTGTCAATGATCCCAGGTTGGCTAGAAGCTATAGTCTTTGTGGATACGTATATTTCTGTGAATAACTGATTTATTAAACTTAACATATTACGGTTTTAGCTTTTGTCAGATTTGGTAGAAGTAAAATAGGATGCATTGATCAGTGATGGATATTCCTCTTTCTCAGTGGTGGACAATCTGGTACTCGAGAGCTACAGTCCTGCGAGTGTTGGGAGTTTTCCTACTGCAACACACCTGACACAAATCAATGGGTAATTAGCAGAGTACTACAGATTTTGATGTCAAGCTCTGCACAAGTCTGTTAATTAAGCCTGATCTGTGTCAGGTGTGTCGCAGCAGTGAACACTACAGTGAAACTACAACTGTGGCAACGTAAAAGACACATGGAAGTTTCAACACAGCAACACTAGACGAGTATCTCGGCTTAGGTACGAAAGGGAGCACAAATAGACACATAAAGGGCTGTGAAGTTTCTGCATATGGATGAGAATTCTAAATAAATTCCTATTTGCTTTTGAGCTGACTATACCAACTGCTTTCAGCGCAACTACCTCACACATTGAGGGTTATTAATGTAGCCTTTGGCAATGATGGCAAATGCTCCGTTTGAATTAGAAACAAGACCTTTAGAAATAGGATACTTAGACATATGTTTATGTTTCTGACTTTATTGCAAGCCAAACAATATCATTAGTCCTTTTAAGGAAGCAGAAAAATAAACCAGAAAAGGAGAGACAAAGAAAAAAATGCATCCACCTATTTCTTCAGGAAGTTTTGACCCTGTTTTATATTCATAAAGTGGAAAATACAAGAGAATATGCTGCTCAATAAGCAGTGGTTTGCTACTTATGTTACTGTAACCTGGTAGCTGTATCACTCCTTTTTATTTGTTTGGTTTGCTGTGTTTGTGGTTTGGTGTGTGGGAGTGAT
>JBAMHV010000025.1:11580012-11590335 GCA_037177535.1 Pseudomugil gertrudae
GAAGTGAGTTACAGTAATCATGAGGTGAGCAGACTGTGGATGAGGATGGCAGCAGCATGTGGAGTGAGGGATGAACGGAGGTGGAAACAGGCAGACCGAGTGATGCTGTTGATATGTGCTTTAAAGAAAAGGGTGCTGTCGAGAATGACGCCCAGACTTTTATCCCTCCATCACCTAAATCAACGGTTCCCCAAATCACTGAGCATCAACCCTGCGATATGTTAGCTTGGTGTCATCGTGTTAATTGTCTAATTTGTTAAATGGCCATCGTGCAGGCATCCTCTAATTATCAGGCATGGAAAATGTTCGAATGTTCACAAATAAGCAGCAAACCGTGTTTCCACTTCTCTCACTAAGGTTTAAACAAGATGATTAGTAAAGAAAATAAGAGAGAAACTCAACTTATAAGTGGTTTACCGTTTACCAAAACCATGGAAAATCCTAAATGTAAAAACTGCCACTACAGCTTCAGATGTTGGTGCTTCACATCAATCAGCCAATTAGAAGCACATTCATGTTGTTTGGCTCTGTATAGTTGATCTAAAAGAGGAACGACTTGCCCTACATCAAGTACTTTTTAAGCTCATTAAATAACATTTCATATCTCATTTCTTTAATCTGTACAAATCTTCATTTTGTGTCTGTGTGGTTATACAGGTGTGTAACGTGTGCTTCACCTTGTTAGCTTTGATAGCGGTTATGGATCTGCCTTATAATCTTTTACTGCAGCAGTTTTCAACTCCAGGCTTCCCTGTGCAGCGATTGGGCGGGAAGCGAAATCAATTCACTTCAGCCGGTCACTCCTGGTGACAGAGACTGAAAAGGAAAGGGAAGAGGAGTGGTAGATAAGATAAATGCAATAGGGAAAGAGGGATGGAGAGAAATAAAGGGAGAGTGATAAAGACCTGAAAGAGAGACGAATGAGGGTGATGGATGGGGGCAAATAAAGATTGTAGAGATAGTGGTAGAAAAATGAAGAAAAAAAGGGAACAGATGGTGGTCAAGGGATTGGAGTGACTCTAATGGATAGAAAAAAATGAAGAAAGAGGATAGATAGAAAGATAAATGAGTGGAAAGGGTAAAAAAAAATCAGCAGAGCTATAAATTGATTTGAAGGACCCACAGAATTTAGTTAGGACACCCTAGAGACGGTAGTGGAGATGAACAGAACAGCACATTCCTGCTTCCAAACATATCTAATCAAATGATTTAAGTCACTGCTTCACTCACTTGTACTTGTTTCATAAATCACACCCAAAAAAGATTACAGTTAAAAAAACACTTTACAAAATCAAGATACTTTTACCCAGAGCAGGAAATTAGTTACCAACTATTTTAAACTTTGGTTTCACTTAATACAAACACATTTATTATCTTTTTTTTAAACTTTGCTGATAATTGTTTTCCATTTACAAATATAATACATTTCTAACATTATTTAATTTCTTGCTAAACAAATCCTCCCACAATATTAGTAATTAACTGCTACAGCAGCTATTTTATTGCAATGTCAATGATTATATAAAAAAATTATCAGTGACCAACAATGAGAGGGGGTGTACTCTCACACACACACACACACATGCTCTTCATGCAACACACAGGCAGCAAAAGAAAGCAAGTCGCTAGCAGGGTGCTTTTTGACCAGTAAACCAGTGTAATCATCCATCCATTCATTATCTGTATCATTTATTCCAGTTCAGGGTCCCAGGCTAGCTAGAGCCTATCCCAGCTGTTAGGAAGCAAGAGGCAGGGTACCACTTGGTCTAGTCCATCACAGACCAACCCAGAGAGACAAACAACCAGTCACTCCTAAGGACAATGTTAATGGACCTAACATGCATGTCTTTGGATGGTGGGAGGAAGCCATGATATCTTAGAGAACCTGTGCAAACGTGAAAAGAACATGCAAACTCTGCACAGAGAAGCCACTGCTGGAGCAGAGACTCGAACCAGCAACCTTCTGCTGCGCTAACTTGCACACCATTGTGCAGCCCTGTTGTAGTCATATCAGCTAAATTTATATAAAATATTAAAAATATTTTGTTAATATTAACTAGTTACTGTAATAGTCATGTTATCTCCCTTATTTGAAAGAAAATGTAAAAAATTTACTTCACCAATACTTGATACTCCCTTTTGAGGGAGCATAATCATGAATTTGGTATAAAAATAATAAAGTGGTGCTTTCACAGATGTAAAATTTACACATTTACATCATTTACACTATTAAAATGCAAACCATTGTCCACATCTTCAGTATCCATCTATCAAAGTAATTTCTGCGTTCATACACACATAGTGAAGCAATTCAGTGTGTTTTTAAAAAAAAATCCAATCTATGTCGCACGGATGCTCCCATGGTCTTAGCATTAGCTGCTAATGTAGGAACTAATGAGACAAAAAAAGGAATAAATTAGCTTACCAAATGGACTACGACATCAGAGGATTGGGCATAAATCTGGGTATGATAATTCACTTTTTCATAATCATGAAAGAACAATTATTTATATCAGATTGTGATGTTTAAAGGACCATTTGATTTATCTGATTACTCCTGAAATTTGTTACTGGTCAGATTTTTAGCTCACAGATCTTCTCCATGTCCTAACCTTGCATATTTACAGAGTGAGCTTCACTGGAAGGAGCTCGGCTGCCTTGAAAGAACGCTTGTAACTGACCATGTTAACGTTTGTGTGTTTAAGTGCATTGGACAAACTAGAGTAGTTTGTGTATGTGTGTGTCATTTGAAATCTATCACCAGAGAAGAGCAGTCCATCTCATTAGAGTTAACACCAACCCTATTAAGATAAGAATGAATGAACCAGGCCTAAAGCTTACGAGAACCGCAGATAAAACCGGACACTGTCAGTCACTGTGTGTGTCTCTGAATGTGTGTTTGTGCACTGGTCAGGCACGTGTATGCACGTATTATGACACCCTATCACTCTCTGCATCACTCCCTCACTCAGTAAGAAGGAAACCAGCAATTAGTGACTAAGAGGGCTTAAGACTTTCCTTGAGCTTCCTCATTGGATTGAAACTCAGGCATGTTCGTGCATTATTAAGCGACTAAAGATTTAAAAAAAAAAAAGATTTTTTCAAGTAATTTATACACTTAGTTACAGTGTGGAGAAATCGGTTTTTACTTGCACCAAATTATATTTCCTATATCTCTAGACTCTCCAGGAAGTAAGGATGAATAACAAAGCATAGAAATGTAAAATAAAAATGTAGTTCTTTGTAGTTTATGATCTAGAAATAACTCAAAGTGACACAGATGGCTTTGCAAGTGTAAGACTATTAAGCTGTCAACTGTTCTTACAACTCTCCTTGTTGCAGCAGACAAGGATACTTCGAAGCCCGAAGATTGATAATAGGATGCTGAAGGCATTGTCAAACGAGAGATCTTAATTTAAGATTTTGGGAAGGACAATGGCAACGTGGCTGTGTCATGCATGAAAATGCTTCTCTCCACCTGATTCTGGGATATAAATGTCATATTGTCCCTGGAAACATCAACTTTCAAAACTGTCCCTGCACAAATGCATTACCATCAGATGACAATGCATCGTTTGCAGACAAAACAAAGGCAGTGAAGTGTTCATCGTGATGGATTACCCATTTCAAGCAAGATTTAAGTCTTTGAAAGTTGATTTCTGTAGCGTAAGGAGATGGATTAAAGCAGTAGCTGCCTTAAAGACAGAAATTCAATCTCCAAAGTTTAGAGAAAATGGTCAGCAGTCATTTTAAATGTACATATTTAATGTGAAACCAATGATGTGGTCCTTTAATTCTTTAAAGCTCTGTTCACATGAAAAATGTTTCAGCTTTTTTTTTTTTTTTTTTGCACTGCAGATGAGCTTCCATGTCTGATATTTCTCATACTTCAAATCTATACTGCACAGTCTATCTGCATATCCAGAGGAAAGGTTGGATAGGACAATTAATAGGAACAACTACACTCTAAGAGAACCTAGCAAGGCTGCTTTGCATGCACGGGTTTGCACAACATGCAAAAAAAAAAAAAACAGACATACTAACCATCATGCCCACAAGTGGGCAGTAAATGCCACAGTTTTAGCACCATGGCTCATAAAGACCAGGAAAAGAAATCCAAGTAATCAGTAAACATGCTTTAAACGTGAAGGATGATTGTGTGTGTCAGGTAGCAGTCACAGGGACAACTCATGCAGTGCAGAGATGAGAGGGGAGCGACTGCAGTGGCATACAGCTGGCATTTTACGGCACCACAACACTCCTCCTGGCTGCTTGTCTCCCTTTTCACCCCTCCCTTCCCAGCATCACAGCTTTCAGCATTTCTGCTGCTCACTCCAGCCGATCATTTTGCTCCCTGTTTCTCTTTCTGATGTCTCAGAATTGATTCTCTTACGATTTCACTGTCTTCTGCTTTTATGCCCAAGTTCGCTCCTCACCTCTTGCTTCTTTTCCACTCACCTGCTTTTTCTCCGTTCATTTTACTACTCCTCCGCTCCTCTTACCCCTCCTCTTCTCTACTCCTATCCCCCAGCACACACCCGCGACATCTGTAATCCCCTCTCTTTTTTTTACTGCGATGCATCACGGCTCTCCAAAGCACAGTGTGAATACCTAATGAATCCTATGTCTTTTACAAGTCTCAGTCCTGGCCAGTCTCTCTATCCAGCATCTCTTCTTTACTTTCCTTTTTCCCCAACACCTGCCTTCCACTTTCACCCACTCCCTTTTTGCTTTATTTACTAGCCAGGAGCCTTGCCGCTGTATACAAGGACTAAGGGCTTCCCAACGGATGTCAAAGCAGCTGAGGGGTTCCTCTCTCTCTTTATCCTTTTGTTTCCTTTTGTTTATGAAACCAAAAACCCCTGTGTAGCAAAACATTTGAAGTGGCTTTTTGACATTTCATGTGTGCACATGCAGCTTCTACACATTAAAACTATGCCAGATAAACTGCTTTGAGAAAGTTTGTCTCAATTCCAATACATTTTTTGACACCTGATTTTGGAAATCTGAAGATTTAATCTGACTCTGTGCGTGCATGTGCATGTGTGCAACCACTCATCTTTTGTCTGACAGGCTGTTTGTGTCTCCTGGCTGTAGCCAAGATAGATTGCCATTCAATTGTTTTGTGCTGAGGGAGAGTATTGCTCATCGCGCTCGCATGTTGCCAATATCTTCCCTGATCATCCTGCTATTGATTCAAGCTGTTGCAGAAATGGCTGGGTCATGTATTTTCCTGTACTTCTGACTTCTGATAAACAACCCTTTTACACAGACCACCAATAACCCTCAAAATGACTTTCTGATCAAGTTATTGATTCGTTTTGTAGCAGAATCACCAAAGTGAGCGTCCCAACAAGCATCATGTAATGAGTCTGGAGGTATCCCGACCCTCATGTACCACAACCAGAGCTCAAACTGACTGTTTAGGAACATATAACATTTTATATGCTTTAATGTGTTTAAATAATGAATGCAATAATTCCACAGATTAATCTCTTAGCATTACTGTGTTAACCTTTACAGCAATGATATTTGCCTTTATTTACTTGATATTGGATCAATATATTTCATTTTTGCACACTGCTATAATAAAATGATGATCCTGATGATCATATTTTAATTTGGATTAAAATAAAAATATTCTAATTAACATTATTAAAATACAGTATTTTGCTTTTCACCACAACTGGAACTGCAGTTGTGTCTAGGTATTGATCTAAGATCCAGATCGAATGCAGATAGGAGACAATAGAGGAGACAATAAGCTAAAAGGAGGCGGTTACGCTTTGCTTTTCAGCTTGGATATGTTACAGTAAAGAAAAATGTCTGCACATTGAACTCTTAGTGGTGTGTTTTTGTCCATACTGCAAGAATAAAGACCAAGAAACCTGGCTTCTGTTGTGTGTCTGATCTGGAGCTGTGGGAGCAGTAAGTTGCACAAGCTGTTGAGTATAATGGATAACTCTTTCTAGTTTCCTCACAACACAGTGAGGATGTTCAGTTAGAGGTCAGTTTTAGTAGCTGCAAGACAGAAAGGGTGAAAAAGTAGTTTCTACCACCAGCCATCATTCTCCAAACTGACTGGTGGCCCCCTGGAAAGGGTTTAAAAATGTAGATTATATTTATCTCAAATGGTTTCCTCCCACTATCAAATTTCTTCATGATAAAATCAGCTAAACTGAAACTAAATAGACTGTAGCTTAAGGTGTGAGTGTGTATGGTTGTTTTGTTGAGATTGTGATTTAAGAGATGGAAGACTTTATGCAGCTGCATAAAGGTAAACAAGAGGTGTGAAGAACAGTTTTAATATGCTTTTTTAAAAACAATATAAACAATATGGTCAGTATCAATAGGAGTTGGATTCTTAAAACTTTAACTCATAACAGATGTCTTAAGCAACCAGAGAGTTAATATTTATAGGCTCGGACTATTGGCCTTTTATTTCACCTCTGCAGAACCGTCTTATGCACAGTACTAATTTGATGATTGAATATACTGTTAAACTGAAATAAAACTTTGCTACTTTGTAAATGTATTGTATCAAGGAGAGCTGTGATACAGCAGGAGTGGGCTAAGTTGAACAAGACCCGGTGGAATATTAATTTTCTCAGGATTGGCATCATGGCATGCTCATTTTTCATTTAAAATGTTCCCCAAGCAAAGCAGCATTATTTAAGTTAGTTCCTTACTACTAGACTAAAGACTTAAGAAGTTTTATTGTCATGGGTACAGTTACACTACGTACAGTTGTACAAGTAAGATTGATTTAAGTTACAAACAACTACAACTACATATTGAGTTAAAAGAGAAAATGATACTTTTTTTTCTGAACACTTGTCTATATTATATTCATGACTGGGAAGGTAGAAGTACTTGATGCATTTTTTCAAGGGTAAAATTGTTATTCACAGCAAGGAGTCAACCCACTCATATAATATAACAGACTTTTTAAACCTGGAGTGAAATTATACGTCATTATTTTCAAACATACAAACAATAATGTAGTTTTTAATGGGTTTTGCAATGTAAAGCCCTTTGTTTGCGTATAGTAGTTCATATGTTTAAAGATATTTTGAGATTAACAAAGGAGCAAATGCAAGGAAGTTTTAAGAACATGTTAATTTTTGACTAAGTTAAACAGCCTGAGAAAATTCTGGCTCTTTTAAACACTCAGTTGGGTTTTCAGCTAGCGGCTCTGTTGTGACTTTATGGGCTCATTGCCTCCAAAGCCTCCTCAAAGGACCCCTTGCAGATGCCTGGCTAGATTGCTTGTGGTCTCTCTGTCATCTTAGTAATTGAAAGAGAAAGTGTTGATATGCAACTATGTCAAGCTGTCACACAGCTGCCTCTCTGTTAATGTAATGTTATTAGAGGGTTGACCTCCGGAGGAAATACCCTCCAGAACTGCCTGGTTTTGAAAGTGCTTGATCTTTTTTTTCCCCTTTCTTTGCTGTTAAAAGGTTTTGGTTTAAGACTCTTATTTTGTATGCAAAAGGAATGCATTAGTTTACATAGACTTCACAGTATGTATGTGTTGTGCTTGTGGGCTCTGCTTGTTTGGTGTTTGCATAGTGTGCATCGCTCCTACTCAGAGATAACCCACTTAGGTCAACGCTAACTTGTTTTATTTATTGATTTGATAGACTGGTGGTTAATAAATGGTGCAAATCCCCTGCTCTTATCCACACTGTACACATGTTCAACATATTTATTGAAAGTGTTCTCTCTCCTCAGATTGGTTTCCCTCCATATTCATTTTCTTAATAGTCATTTTATGGTCAGATCCAAATGAATTCCTTTGATTCATGATTCCTCTTAGTTTTCCATATTTGGTTCTTTTCCTTGAAATCTCTGCACACTTATTGTGTGCTTAAAATAGTGACAATAATAGCTCAGGTCAGGTTAAACAGAAAGACAGAAAGGTCTTAACGTATACTTGTTTTATATCTTAGTGACTGTTTTGAACAATGACGTGCCAGGACAGCTCTGTGTTGGTGATCAGTCTGATGGAGATCAGTCGCACCAACAAGGTAAATGCCTCATGAAAGCTGCTTGAGGGGAAATTTAGCTTTGCTTAGAATTACATTAGTTATGTTTGGGGTGAACATTACCCCAAGACTTTCTTCTAACCCTTAAATGGATGGAGGGGAAAACACTGAAGGACAGAGTGAAAGGAGTTGGAAGCAGTGTGTTTATGTAAACCAAAAGAAAAAAGGAAGGCTAAACAATCTCTGGAACGCACCAACGAGCCTTTGTTTTTCCCTGTTCCTTGCTGTATTTTTCCTCTCTTAGTTCAGTGCTGACAGCTTTAATCAACACAATAAGGCTTGCTGAGATTTCATTATGAAGCTTTTGCCGCAAGGACCTTTGAGGAAGGAATAGATGGATGAATGGTGTCTGAGGAAAAGGAGGGACATTGAAAAGAGGAAAGAGGGAGGACAGATATTGGTGGATGGAGGTAAAAGTGTAGCAGGAGATGAAGAGAATAAAAAGGCAGGGGGTAGACGGTGAGCGAGAAAGATGAATATGACCAGAGAGGTGGATTAAAGAAGGGAGGAATCGATGGTTGGAAACTGACTCTCCTGTTGAGAAGAAGGCTAAAATAATGGTGTTATGTGGCTTCTTGATTGGCACTAATCAGCATGAGGTCCTGCACAGGAGCAGATCAGACATGCACTTCCTGGCTTATGAGGTCAAAGGGCATTCAGCATAGAGCTGGATCACATTGATGTGTTTAAAGAAAAAATAAGGAAAAGGGGAAACAATCTGTATAACTTAAATGATAAACAATGTGTATTTCAGTATACAAGCTGCTTCAAAGTAAAGCAGAAAAATGTTTGAACCATTAAAAGTGAAGATTTCTGTAAATCTTTCTGTTAAAAACTAGTGTTTCATGCTAATGTTGGTCCTCAGCTGCAATAGTGAGTAAACGCTTGTTTTTTAAAACAAAAACTGAAGAGCTCTTTGAAATGAACACTTTAAAACATAAATGAGAAAATGCAAACTATTTTCAGTGCCCCAAACACATCTGTCTTTTCATAGGAACGTGTCTTCTAGTGTGTGGTTGAGTTACACATGGTTCATCCACAGTTTAGAGCGTTAAAAATTAGCTTATTTTATTACTTTCTTTTTGCAGTGAGTTTTCCTTGAGTCATTGACTTTAAACCCATGTTGTTCTGTTTTTGTTGTGTTGAAGACACAGCCTGCAAATATATGGAGGATTGAGCTTGGTCAAAAGAGGAAGACATGCCTAATCCTCCCTCCTGGTGTGTGGTCTGTAAATAATTCCTGTCAACATCAATAAGGAGTTTAATTTATATGTTTATGTGGCTGGGAAGAGGGACGTCTGGGCTTTCCTCCTTAGGCTGGAGAATGGATGGATATATATGTATACATGGCTATTTCATTTATTGCTTATATGTAGGATAGTTTTAAATGAGTTCTACTTTAGTAGACTCCATGACGGGCAACCTGTCCTGGGTGCACGCTGCTTTTTACTGGGATAGGCTCAAGCCTCACTTACTGCTAAAAGGTTTAAGACTCGCATAAGGTGGTTTTTCAGATGTTTCAATATAGACGTATAAGTATATTGGAAAAGCAAGAGTATATTGGAATTTCTGTATTTACACGAGCCTGGATGTGACTTAGTAAGTCATGTGACTGCTTAAGATTGTGCAGTAAGGAGCAAACAGGGAAAAGCAGAGTTTTACAATTGCATTACAAGTCATCTGCTGCAAGTAGAAAACCCTCAAATAACGCTACGTGGCTACCTCGTTTTAGCTGCTTTTTTCTTTTTAACTTGTTAAGCCTGGCTCATGAGGGCTTGACAAGAAGAAGCAAGACAAGGGATGCTAATTAAAAGTATAATTTATTTAAAGAAAATAACAAAATTAAACAAGTGGAGATACCAGTGTATCCTCTATATGTAACCTGTTGCATCAGTATTGGATGAGGAAGATGTTTGCAGGAAAGTGTTGTGTGAAAGCTAAAGTGAATGCACAAACAAAATAGTTTGAGCCCACAGGTGTGAAAGATGATCTGACCCATAGGAGGATCAATCAGTCAGCTTCAGTCTAGTCATGTGGTGGTGCTCACCTCCTGCTCTAACTGCAGCTTGATGCTGTTTGCAGTGACCAAACCTCTTGTGTGTTCTTCTGGATGGGGAGCTTAAAGAGCTCATGCTTTTAAATACGTCCTCTTAACATGTAAATAATTATTTTATTGTCTGTATAAGGTAAAACCCCAATTGGTCTGAATTCCTGCTTATTCTCGCTCCACACACACCTTATAACCCTGTTCTGAGGTGTGTCTCGCTCCACACAC
>JBAMHV010000025.1:11599742-11613360 GCA_037177535.1 Pseudomugil gertrudae
CAGATGCCCGAGCCACCTCATCTGGCTCCTCTCCATGTGGAGGAGCAGCGGCTCTACTCTGAGTCCCTCCCGGATGTCATAGAACTGTAAAGCCATTACATACAGGTTTCCCTTATTTCTAATAATAATTTCCTAACATGAAGTTTGTGTTCCAGATCAAACCCTGAATTTTAATCACACGGATGTTTTACTTTGGTCATTAGGCTGGTTTTGTCATGTTTATAGTTACTTCATAAAGTGATTGTTCCTGATTAGTCCAGAGTTTAACTACATGTGTCATCATATTTCTTTTTTCTTTTGTCTGCATTAAGATTTTTATTTCTCCTCAGATATTTCTTGAAGGTTGTGTGTTCACTGTGATCCTGTGTGAACGTTGTGTTTACATGATCTCCTATCTCCACATTAGACATGGGTGTGTGAAGAGTGAAGCTTTCCAGTTCAGAGAATAATGAGCATCAGCAGGAATCTAATACCAGAGTTTTCTGTATGTAGGAAAGAAGCCAACACAAGTATTCACTTACACACACACACACACACACACACACACACACACCCTGGCCTAGTCTGAGGGCAGTGCTGTAATTGGATGTCTGATTACTGTCAGATAGTGTGTGTAGGAAGGAGAGAGAGCGAGAGAGAGAGGAAGGGGTGCTAGAAAATGAAAGAAAGTTCTTCTTTAAGGGAAGGTAGAAGTATGTTGCAACAGTTACGGTAAAAAGAGACTGACAATCCGTAGGCATAGAGAGCGCGGGGGGAGTACCAGACAGAGAAGTGGGCATGTAGCTTTGTGATCTCTGAGCTTAACATTGACCTTGTGCTTTTTATCTGCGCTCTGACATCCAATCATCCTTTGCTTATCTCCCTCCTAGCTCACCGTATACATCTTTTCATCTATCCATCCCTTTCCCACTTCCATCTCGGGATTCATCTCTCTTCTTTGGGCTCCTTCTCCATCTATCCTACTTCTCATCTTTCAACTTTGGATTTTGTCCCTTCAGCCTCCCCCGTCATGTTTCCTCCTGCCTGCCACACTCAATTCCACCTTAAATCACAGACTATCCAGCAGGAAGCCGGTGGGATTGATCAGATCGATCAGAAGTATTGGCGATTCCTGGCAGGTGGTGGAAGTTCAGATGACTAGTAGAAACTTTCCCAAGGACTCATATATCCCATTTGCACATTAGTTGTCACTACAGCCATTGTAACATAAATAAACTCTTACATTTTTTAATTGAAACTGCTATAAAACAAATGTAAGGTGTTATTTTATTGACTTTTTGTGCAGTTTATGAAAGATGTATAAAAAACTACTATGATTAAGACACAAAGGAGCACTCGGTGAAGTAATCGATCTAATAGTCAATTTTTAAATATGTCAAATGTACAAACTGTATTACACAGTGACACCTAACTCAAATGTTGGCTAAATACAGTACTAATAGTGTGTATTTCTCTCTATTCAAGCCCTTTCTATTTTGCATATAGATGATATTTTGATATATTTTATTTAAAAATATTTTACTAAATTTTTTAAGTACTTAATGTGACCCATTTACATGTGATATAGTTTGTTCTTGATTTTATTGATACATAATAAATATAATAAAATTTCTTTGTACATGGTTCTAAGACATTATCCCTTTGTGACCAAGAATAACCAATAAATAAGGGTGCATTTATCTACGGATTCATTATCTGTACTGCTTATTGCATGGAAGGATTGTGGCTAACTGGAGCCAATCCAGGAATCACTGAGCGAGAGGCCAAAGTGCATTTGTTTCACTTTATTTCTATATTATTTCTATATGGCACTGAAGCATGTACTTTAAACTAAATTGGTAAATTCTTGTAATTGATTTGTTAATGTTGATTTTGCTGAATTTAGCCTTATTTGTCATTAAACAGCATGTTGCAATATCTGTGTCTATTTCTTGCATTGTCACAAAATACGAGGTGTTCAATATGTGTCTCACTTTTAAAAGTTCAGGCCAACGTGTATTAGTTTAAAATAGTTTGACTATGAAGTAGTTCAGCCTATTAGGACTAGCAGTAGCTTATTTGCTGCTGTGTTTTATCCAATCTCTCTGGCATACAGTGCCATTTTCTATGGCAAACTTTTAAATGAAATCTTTTTTGTGTAGGATTTTTCAAACACAAGTTATTTACAAAAAACATAAAACAAACAACTTATGAGTTTATGGAAATATTGTTCATAGCATTTAAGTGGAAATGTGAACATAACTATGGATAAATAGAAGCGAATGAAGAAAAACACAAGGACATTACAAATGGTAAATTATATAAAAACATTAGCAAAGACTGATGAGTTTAAGGTTAGTCGTTAAAACAGGTGCCAGTATTTTCAGACGTGAGTTCACAGCTGAAACTTTAGAAGATCCTGAAAACTAAAAGCTCTACTTCCTGTTGTAGGCATGCAAATCTACAAAAAGGCTCAAATTCTGCAGGTAAAGAGTTTTGATGGGGTTGTATGAAACAATAAGAGCCTTTTAGGAAGGATGGTACCAGACCACATTAAAGGCTTAATAAAGGGATAAATGGAGGGCACGCCTGAAGTTTCAGATGTCTATTGGAATGCATGAATACCTTTTTGATATTAAATTGAAGTTTTGCATAGATTAGGCATTAAATATGAAGTGAGCCCATCAGTTTGAATAATATAGTTTCTAAAAACTGCTACTATGAATGCAGTATTTTATCATACATACTGTTTTCACCTGTCTTTGTGTTATTCTTTGAAAATTCTGAAAATCTAAACACTGTGCATCCACCTTGTGACGGGGTTCTTTGTTGGACAATCAGTCGCTCCTCAGTTGTGGTTTATTTATTCCCAAACTGTGTTCCAAGTGCAGAATTTTGCTCTGAGATATTAGTAACTATATACATATTTACAAATTCCACATCATTTCTTAGTTGCCAGCACTGCAACTCAAAAACACAACCTACTCCTCTCCTCCTGCCTGAGCTTCTTATACAGGTATATCTTAAGTCCCTCCTGTTAGACTCTATTATTTTTTGTAACAAACATTTCACAGGATCCTTCTATATTTTAACAAGAAACAAAAATAGCTACAAAAATAACAAATTCTACACAATAATTCCTGTTACTTTTGTTTATCACAACCATCCACATACATAAGTAATACATGTTTTTCTTTTAAATAGAATATTGGCGCAAACTAGAGTGATCACGTGACCGTGACATCACTTCCTGCATGTCTGCCTGCTTGGTTATTTAACAGCTGTTTCTAAATTGCTTCGGTTTGGATCGCAGACAGAAAGTATGGTGAGTAACCAGAAAATGCCACAAAACCAGCAAGACTGGCGGCTTATTAAGTGTGCACCCTTAATAAGTTGCAACTGTGGAAGATTGAATTCATGTGCGTTTACTGTTGCCTGTCGGACTTAAGTAGGATACTGATTGTTCAAGTAGGAACAGCTGTCATTGACGAGGCGGCTTCCTCACACACCAGTTTTACTGTGGGTCCACTTTGTCTAAACGTTTGCAGTATTTCACAGAAACTGGACTTAGAAAATAAATTCTTCTTTGTTTTTTTGTGTTTTCCAGCCTGAATACAAATGTACTGTTATGAAGTTTCACTTGAATATGGAAAAAGAAAGTTAAATAGATTAGCATATAGCTCACAAGCTAGCAGTTTGTTAGCATACTTGCCACATTGTTATGATTTATTTAAAAAGCATTTATCTAAATCTTATCTGTCAAACATTTTTTTTGTATTTGAAGCAAATTTCAGTTAGAAAGGAAGAAAAGTTAAATTATAGCAACTTCACCCTTTAAGCAGTAAGCAGTAGTGTAACCAGATTTCTTAGCGGACAAGCTTTCTCTTCATTAAAATAATATCGGTATAAACTATATAATCAGTGTTGGTAGCTTAGCTCAGCAGGTGCCCTTGTTCTTTTTCTCAGGACTGAAATTTCTTTAAAACATCTGAAGAAATCAGCAATGTTTTTGTAATTATAGGAAAGAAACTTTATTCCCTGGTTCTATTTCTGTCTTTGCTTGTCTGACATTTTCACAGTGCAGTACTTTAGTGCTGACTTGTGCTAGACTTCCAGACTCCTGTGGTGAAGACAGCCTTACTGCCACATACACACACACACACACACACACACACTTTCACTGAGCTAGTAGACAGTCAGGTGTTACAAAGACCAGTTTTTTTTCCTGAATAGTCTCCATTCTCTTTAATGAATGTAATGTTGACTGAAAAGCGGCACAGCCTGTGCATCACAGTGGGGCAGTGGTTAGCTCTGTGGCCTCACAGATAGGTCACGGGTTTAAGCTCAGGCTGAGGAGGGTTGTCCAGTGGCATGTTCTCCCCATGTATGTGTAGGTTCTCTTCCGGTACTCTGCTTCCTCCCACCCACAAGACATACATGTTAGGTTAATAGCTATGGTTAAAATGTCTGCTTATCATGTGTACGTTGCTTTAGATAAAAGTGTCTGCCTAATGACTGTATACTATAGTATAGTAGTATATATTATGTGCCAGAAGGCTGGCAGTCCAAACGTCGGGTGGAGTTTTTCTGTGTGAATTTGCATGTTTTCCTCACATATGGGTGGATTTTCCACTGATGCTCTGAAAATATGATCATTGGATCAACTGGTGATTCTACATTCCTTCTAGATGTGAGTGGGACCATGAGTGGTTGTTTTTCTGTGTGTTGGCCCTTTAATGGCATCTATCGGGTAGCTTGCCTCTTGCTTAAAAGCCACCAGGTTAGTCTCCAACCTGCTTCTAACCATGCACTGGAATAAATAAGTATAGAAACTGAAAGACAGAAGTTAATAGGAAGTGAATAAAGAGACTAGTATATTAAGGTCTGTTCTATACTGCAGCAGACTTGGTTTGCATTTGCAGTGTGTGTTTTTATCTTGTGTTCAAATTAGGGATATACCGGTATCTGTATCGGTATCGGTCTAATTCTATTATTTGCAGACTTTAGATGTGGATACTTCAAATGTATACTAGTGTTAAATGTCTCATGCTGAACGTGATATAAATGTTTTTGTAAGTGTACTTTGTCATTGTTATATTTAATAGTAGCCCTAATAGTATGCTCCCTAAAATAAAAAATGTGAGATTTAGATTCTACCAAATGCTTTTTTTATTGCAAAGAGGAGTTAGAATAACAGAGTTAATATTAATAGAAACTTATGGGGACGTCTTTCCTGTCTGAGCCAGTTGAGTGAAACTGTATATTCTGCAGAGCAGCTCAGTGAGTAAAACAGATTAAACAATATGAGAAGCTAAACTCAGAGTGAAGGAAAACTCCAGCAGTGACTTTATGATTAAATTTAGGTTTTATATAGATGTCACAAATTCTTGTTTTGCATTAATATCACCTGAAAAAGTTTGTGTGCCATGAAAATATCCAATATCCTCCCACTGATGCAAACTGGTGCTTTGCCATTTATCCTTTAACTCGGCTTTATGAGCAAGTTTGTTGCAACAGTATGTGCTCGTAATTACAGCTCAGTGTGCATTCACACCATGTTAATGATGCTTTTATCATTTCTCCAAAACCGAAACAACTCTTGCTCATTCTCCAGTGTCCTTATCAGTGTTTCATTATCAGTGAATTATAAGCAATTTCAAGCTTCACTCCATTAAGGGTTCACAAAAGCTTCCTTACCTACGGCTAGCTCAGGTCTAAACAGCAGTTTTGTGGGGTTGGTTTGGAGCAACCCTGAATTTTTAAGCCAAGTTGATGCTCAAAGACCTCCTTTAATACATTTTTTAATGTGAGGATGTAAATTTTCTTGGGACAGCAGTTCAGTAAGGGTCATTATTCATTCACTAAGGGAGGAGCTAACACTTTAAACATGAGAATTAAAAAGAAAAAATAATGAATGTGATATTGAACAATTGAATCCATGTAAGGGAGAGAAAGCCAGTATATTTACAGGAGTTCCCGCAGGTGCATACAAGACCCAGTCACAAAAGCATGTCTGAAAAGCCAAGCACACATCCATTCACCCAGAAACACATAAGTCAGTGACTTCAAAGGCCCATTCTGCAGTACTGCAAGCTATGAACAAAGAGAAGCAGAGGGCAACTTTAATTCCAAAGCATGTGCTAATGAGGTTTGGAGAGAGAGAGAGAGAGAGAGAAAGTGTCAAATTCAAGGTATTTGTGCTTGTGCTGATACTGTGGAAGAATTCCTCCCGAGTAACAATTCACCAGCAGGTATTCATGTTGGGGTGAAAGCAGGGGAATATTTCTTTTCTTCAAAAACATGTTGCTAAGCTGGAGAGAGAGATTAATGTATTCCTGCCTGGATATATCCAATCACCAGGAATGTTGTAGGAAAAAAAATAATTTCAGATTTACGGGGGCACGGCGAGCATAATCAGTGGGTGACACAGCTTTATTGTAATGGAATAACCATTAAAGGCAAAGACTTTGATTTTACTAGCTTTGATTCTTTGAATAACACCGTTATTTTACACAGAAATATGCATAAAAAAACACTCTCTGGCGACAATGGCATGAAGAGATCTTGCTTTACTGTTGCCATTATTACTCATCCTGCTCAGCAGGAAGCAACATTAACATCTCAGTGTCCAAGTGTAAATGCTAGTCTAAATACTATACAACATCCATAAGTATGTGTGTGGCTTCTTTTAAATAAAGCTACATGAGGTGCAACCGAAAACTGATTTTAAATGAGCTTTTATCACTTTTGTGTGCAGCTAAAAACACAAACAATGCACACACACAAAGGAACACATAAAAGTCTTATGAATAGTAATGGCTGATAAACCAGCCGTAACATGATGTGAAGCGCCCTGAGATGACACTGTCATGAAGTGGTGCTATATAAATAAAGTTTAATTGAATTAACATGGTTTTAATACTCAAAGAAGCACTGACGAAGTTAAGAAACTTGAAGAAAATAACAGAAGCACGCACTGAGAAAAGGACAAATCGCCCCCTTTTCCCCCCCCAACGCATTCACATGTACATTGGATAATGGATGAAATGGTGCAGGGAGAGGAGCATGTGGGAGGGAAACAGGTTGTTAATTAAACGCTGAGACAGCGGAGCTTCGTGTCCTGCGACGGACAGAAAACAGAATGGAGATCTTTTGCCAACTGTTGGGGTTTTGATTGGAGAGGTGTTAATCACAACTTGCTCCTTTATATTTAGCTGATGTCAGTAACACACACACAGAATGGCTATTTAGGATCAAAACATTACTACACCTGTGTTCAACTAGGTGCACAGACACACTCATCCGTGTGGAAAGAGGCCAAATTCAGCTGCGTTCACTTCTATAATCGGGTTATCTTGGTTTGTTGGTGCTCAGTGGACAAAGAGTTCATGATTCAATTATCTCTCCACAGATAAATGTGTTACATCGGTGAATTATGCTGGAAACTATTACTATGATCCAGCTAAGCTTTTATCTGAAGTGAATGAAGAGGATTCCCAGCTGATCTCGCATTAACTCACCCAGCATGTGCAGTCACAGACGGTAAAACACAACCGGTTAAAGTACAACCGGTTAAAGCACGTGCCGTTGTTGGCATGTTTACTGTTTGGGTTATGCAAATAATTATCTGATGATTCATGTCTTGTTTATCCTGACCAGCACTCTCTTAAATAGAGCGGCTAATACATGACATTTGCTGTTACCAGAAGGATTTTAGGGTGGCATTGATAATGAATACAGTGAAGAAAACTGTGTGTGTGTGTGTGTGTGCGTGCGCGTGTGTGTGTGTGTGCAGTGGTCTTCAAATGCTCAAAAATATTATCAAAAGTCTGCTCTGTATGGAGACAGTTATTGGTGATGGGTGCAATATTGTGAACCAAACGATGATTTAATCGCTTTTATGATGCTCCAAGGACGATGGCAATAAAATGCATTAGTGCTTTTGTTTTATTTTTATGTACATGTAAACACTGCAGGCCTTGTTTCTTCATAATGTTTCTTATGGGTGAAAAAACCAAAGGCAAAACATTTTCTGACCTTTTCAATTTTTAAAATGTTATTCAAGATCAGCTTAATAATAGAAAATTTTGTTGTTTTTTCAGTCTAAAAGCTTTTAGTAACAAAGTATAATGTAGTGTTTAGCATTTGGTTGTTTGTCACACCCTTTAGACTGTTTCTACTCTTACATGTGCCTCTGTGAGGAGAGGAGAATCTTACAGGACACCCATTAGTGGTGAATACCTCCAAATTAGGCCTTTTCGGTAGACTGGTCAGAAAAGAGACTCTCCTCTAAAAGGGTCGTGACAGCCTGCTGGGAATTTGCTGGGAAGATGCTCAAATGACTGTGACCATGAGAGGAAAAATCATCTATCAGATAAAAGTAGGATTGACCTATCTGGCTACCATTATCAATGATGCGTAGAGAGGATAAAATGACCATCACCTCATTAGAAATATGTACAAACATGAGCATGGCAGCATCATTCTGTGAGGATTACTTCTCCATCCAGGAATAAAGGACTAATCAGCGAAGAGAAGATTGATACAGAAAACATATAGTGTTCCAGAGTCGAATTATCTCAGGCAGCAAATAAAGGATGAGCTGAGTGAAAACTAGTTTTCCCTGTTAATAGAGTACCATTTGTTTATTTTATTAGTTTTTATCAATATTATACTTCTTGTCCTTCAAATAAATATTTTACATTGTGTAATATCATTAATGTGAGGGACAATCTGGAATATGAATAAAATTTAACATTAAAAAGGAAATGCTTTTAAAACAATTTAAAAAAATTATACTGAGTGAAATTAAACAAAAATAAGATAAAATATTTTAAAATGAGAAACACTATTAAACTACAGAATAGTATTTACATCTATTACATAAAAATAAGAATTAATATAGTAAGTAAATGCAATATGATCAAACAGAAGAACCTGAAACAGTGAAATATCAACACAAAACTTTATTTTTACTAACAGCAGCAGTGTCATCGTGATATGACAGCTGAGAGGCTAACATAATTATGTGACAGAAGAATATGCACAAGCACATTAATTACCAAAAACACTGATGTGTGAAAGCAAATGGTCTGTTTTATATCAGCGGATTGGTCTCTGGCTACTCCCAAAATCCTCAAATCTGATATTTTCACTGGCAAATATCAACGTATCAACTACGGAACATTGATTCACTCGTCCCAAACATCCACTGCCCATAGAAACTCTAGTTTGTGTTAAAATGATGCATCATAAAGCTTTTTTTAAACCTTCTGCATCAGTGGGAACCAACATTTCTTCAAGCTTAATGTCAAATGAGCAAAATTAACAGTAAACATGACCAAATAGAGAAAATGAGATCTTTAAAGCTTTTTAAAACTTTCTGTTCTTGCTGTGTTCAAATGTGCATGAAAATGATCGTTGACAAATTATTTTTCAAATTCCATTTGTGCCAAAATCGTGTGTTTGATTGTGTTTGTGTGAAGAGAGAAACTGAGATGATGTGGTGTCTGTGCAGGTTTAGTCACTTTAGCGATTAGCCTTGAGAGGCTTTTAATTTGAGGCTAATGAGTATTTGTTTTAGCAGTCATGCACTCTGGTGTGTGTGTGTGTGTCTGCCTGCCTGCCCACAAATGCAAGTGTATGTGATTAAGGATTGTGATATAGTGAAAGCGACAAACTGTACAGATGTTCAATAAATGGGCTGGAACAGGCAGGGAAGAAAGGGGATATCATTCATGCTTTATCTTTCACACACAATGTAAGCACACATGGAGACAAAAGAAAAAAATGAGCACTTACACTCACAAAGTTTCATCTTCAGTGAATGAAATAATCTTCATAATTACAAGCACACACCTTACTTTGCTCTGGGCTGCAGAGGAAGTTAACAGTTTGGAGCTTATAAGTCTGGATTAGTGCAAAACAATATGCATAGCTGGATGTGTGTGACAAAGAAGAAAAGCAACATGGAGTTAAAACTAATTATTGCTCATTGTGAGTGAAATAATAGTTTTTCGTAGCAACGGGAGACGAGGTGTGCACAGATATTTTCTGCTCCATACACTCCACAGTGACACCCTGTTTTTAATCGCAGTTTGGCTCCATTCAGGTTACCGGTACCCCTTTTTTCAGTTAACACCTCCTGCACCAAATCTGTTTTAGTTCTCATGGTTTTTTCTCTTATTAATCTCTATTTTCATCTAAGTTTTTCTTTATTTAAATTAGGTTTATTTCATGTACATTGATTTGATTTTTGTTGGCCTTTTCCTTCTTTTCCACTGGTCTTTTAATTGGTCTTTTCTCACCATGATTGCTTCACATGGTACATATTTCTTCCATGATATTTTGACACCCCCCCCCAAACTTCTTTGCCAATATTGCTTTGTTCTCTGTGTTGGATTTTCTTGACATTTCTGCTTTCTGCTCCTACTGCCATGCTAATTACCCTCTTTTGGGGTGCTGCTGGAAGCGCCAAAGCCTTCATCACAGGTCTGAGTGCTTTCAGCCGAGTTCAGGAGCCCGTTGTATGAAATGACTGCTGGTTGAATCAAGGAAGACTGGCTGAAAGAGAGTGATGAGCACAGAATGGAAAGTGCAAATCAGTAACTTTGTAAAAGATGATGCATTCTTCTTTTTTTCTGTCTCAGGTGGTGTGTGTATCGCCCAGTCCTTGAAGATCCCCAGGGAGCCCAGGCCTGGGGAATTCGACAAGATCATCAGGCGTCTACTAGAAACCTCCAATGCCAGGGCCATCATCATGTTCGCTAATGAGGACGATATACGGTTTGTGCTGTGCTCTTGAAGTTCTGCTGCACAATTTTCATTTGGTTTTCAGTCACACATGTGCAGGGGTGGACGCAGTACCAAAACATTTTAATTGAGTTAAAATATTTTTACTTTGTTTAAATTCTACTCAAAGGAAAGTAAAAGTACCCATCTAAATATCAGCTAGAGTAAAATTAAAATAAAAATAATTGAATTTTACTTTGAGTAAATTAGCTGATTTAAACAAAAGATGAGTCAGACATGAATTTTAATATTTAGGACTAGTCCCCCTCATTTTAATGTGGAATAAACTAGATAAACTTAACATATTGTTCAATAATTACAATCCTGCAGTTTTTATTGTTAAAAATACAGTAAAACCCTGATTTCCTTTTATTAAAGCACCAGATGACAAAACATTGATGATAGAGAGTATGACCTCGATAAATGCAAAAAGACAGGACATGAAGAACCAAGACGTACTCGGAGTTTTACACTTGCCAGCATGCGGGTGAATCCACTTGGCGGTTCGAGAGTGTCACGTAATCTGATTGTTCCCGACCACAAGCAGATCCACACTGAATAAGCCTGGACAAGAGTTTTTATTGAGCATAAATAAAAACAATCTCTGATTGGATAAAAGCTAACACATGAATCTCCTTTGATTGGATAAAACAGTCTCGTGTGCCTTCCTGATTGGCCTGAAGGTCACATGAAATATACGTCACACAGATAAAGGAACTGGCAGGATTCTGGGAATTGTAGGCAGAGGGAGACATAGTCCCTGAGAGAGAGAGTGGAAGAAAAAGGCTTTAGCTGATGTAATCACTCTTACAACCTATCAATTGACTAAAAGTTGTTATCCATGATATCGTAGACAGACTGCATCTGCAGAGCTGGATGACATGCAAAATGAGGGAATTTAGGTGTGCTGGAGAGGAGCTTAATCTTAAACTTGCAGGAAGGTCTCGAGGACCAAATTGGGCCCTGCTGTTGAAGCTTCTGGAATAACTAAATATCTCTCGATGGTCAGTAGCGATGATGGAACGAGACCAGTCAGATTTATTATTGTTATTCTTCATTTCATCTATTAAATATTTCAGTCAATTTTTCATCAATAGTTCACAAGTGTTTATTCCAAATATTGATTATTTTAAATCCACTTGGTCTCTTTAAGTGTCTACTCTGCAGGTAATCTTACCTGCCTGGTTCCATGTCTGTGGAACTGAGCCTAGGTCAGGATGAATTACTCTGAGCTGAATCCATGTAGCTCTTTACTGTAACGTTTTCTTATTTCATTGCTTTTTAATAATCATATAATTTATTACTGTACAACAAAACTGGAAGTCACAGTTTTAATACTGCAGGAACTTCTGTTGTTTAAACATCAGAATAAAACCTTTAACCAGCAGACAGAAGTCCACTGATTGCTGCATATCTCCACCAGCTCCACATTTTCCCCCTCTGGACCAGACTGTACCTGCCTGCAGTGTCAAAAGTACTCAGAGTAACATCTGTCTCCACCCATCAGCACCTGTAGTCCTCTCTTCCTCTTTGTGTTGCCTCTTCTGTGTTATGATTGCTTCTCAAATGTTTAAGGAGGGTTGTGGTTTTCACACACATCAACCTGCCCATCTTTGCTTTTTGAGAAGCTGAAATATTTCCAGTATCTGTGTGTCAGTCTGGGTGAACCGCGCACTGCTGTAACTCGTGGACAATCCATGACGTTGGGCATTACATTTAATGTTTTACTCAGTAATGGGGGTAGGCTTCCAATGTAGTGAAGTAAAATACTTGAGTCAAAATGTAATAGTAAAAGTAAAATGGCAATAACTCCTTAAAAACTGACTAATTATTCACAAAAGAACTGCTCAGTTACAGTAACACGAGTAAATATAATTTACTTTCCACCTCTGCACATGTTTTTCTTTTGATTTTTGTTAATGCTTTTCCTCTTATTTTTAATGAACTTTTCAATAAAGTGGTGTCAGAGGCATGCTTATTATCCCTGTTGTTGTGCTGATACAGTTGTAGGAATGGAAATTTAGTGTGATTAAGCTTTTCAGTTGCATGAACCTGTGCAAACTATCCTCCTAGGACTGTTCCATCATAGTCAAATTAGTAAAGATAAGATGATTTGCAAAAACACAGGATCACCCAGATACCTCTTTTTTGCCATCTGTTTATATGATCTGCTTTTCCCTTCAGACGCGTTCTTGATGCAGCTAAAAAGAACAACCAGACCGGCCACTTCTTATGGGTGGGTTCAGACAGCTGGGGCTCCAAGATCTCTCCTGTGATTGGTCAGGAAAGAGTTGCCGAGGGTGCCATTACTATTCTTCCCAAGCGAGCATCAGTGGATGGTAAGAATGAGTGAAAAAATGTTAGATTAAAACAGTGGCAAGAGTCGTTGTGACACATGCAAGTGATCATTTATAATGAATAAAGGTGTCTGTGACAAAGAGCCTGACAGTGTGTGTTCTCAGCTGGAAGAATCAAATTAGGTGAACAAGGGAAAAACAGAGACTCTTGATCCTCAACAACTTTTTTTTTTTGCCAGAAGGCCAGGGAGGACTAGCTCATTTGCTCCCTGTCACAGCTCCCTATTAGATAATTGACTTCTGGAGGGCCACTAAAGCAACAAGATATAAAATGAGAGTGTGGGAGAGAAGTAGAAGTTTAAATGAATCAAAGTCAACTTCACATCAGGAATGCACTCTATAGAAAAGATAGAAGAGCACAAAGTGAAATGTCTCAGAGGAGTAATAAAATAAGAATACTCTAAAGCATCTAAATATTAGATAAACCCGGTTGTGTAAACCAGTGTAGTACAATTACTGGTAACAAATATAAAGCTTTAAATTTCAGCATT
>JBAMHV010000025.1:11620559-11637509 GCA_037177535.1 Pseudomugil gertrudae
TAGTGTTTTCAAAATTGTCCTGGACCCTCTTGAGACATGTGTGATTAAATATTGTACAAATCTTTTCCCTACAGGATGTTGTTTACGAGGGGCGGGGCCTCAAAGTTTGATGTTTCGCCATCAAGTACATTTTCATATAGATCTTACATAAAGTAACTAATCTTCACAAAACTAAACATGTGTCATCCTGTATCATTACTCATCACATCCCGATGACAGGAATGTTTACTACCTCAAAGCCACGCCCACTATAAACAGGAAGTGGCTCATTTTAAAGCTTAATGACCTGTTTTAAAGACTTTATTGTACTGATTTGAGGTCTGGCTGCTTGAAAGTGACAGAAACATGGGAAGAGAGATGCAGAGGCTACATGGATCATTGTTTAACGCCACAGGTGATAAACATGGCGGCATGGCGACCTTCGACAAGAATCAGAAAACACTATAGATCCCTGAATCTTAATTGTATCAACACGTGACTTACAGGGAACAATGAGAGGGAAGTCCTGAAAAGATTCTTGTGACCCTTTCCAGGTTGGCTTTAAGCCCCGCCCACGTTTAACAGGAAGTACATGTAACTTGGCCATAAAAATGCTGAGCTCAACAAAACCTGGCATGGAAGATGACAGTCATGCTATGAACAGAGTCACATTGAAACATGTTGGGTAAGCACAGCGCCCCAAAATATTTCAAATGATTAGCCCAGTAAAAAATCTGTACAGAACTGGACATGTCTCATCCTATATCAGTACTCATCACATCGTGATGACAGGAATGTTGTTAACCTCACAGCCCCGCCCCTGGCAACAGGTAGTGAGTCGTTTTAAAGCATAAATGATCTGTTGTGAAGATTCTATCCACCCGATCTAAAGTCTGGTGGTACGTGAGGCTGGGAAAGCGTCGGAGGGAGGTTGCCAGGGGGATGCGCTGGCGACACATGGCGAGCGGCGCCAGAGGTGCGAGGGCCTCCATCGCCGCTTGCGGCTTTAATTTTTCCTTGTTTCCTTTAAAAATGTTCCTTTGCTGAATCTGAAGTGCACATTCAGTATGGTCAGTGTGTTGATATTTGGTTACTGAGATGTTACACAACATTGTTAAGTAAAATGCTGCTGTTGTGTGGTTCTCCAAAGTGGAACACAAAGTGGTGGAGGGCAGTTTCTTGGCCCAGGAAGGCTGCGGGACAACAATCACTCCAGGAAAATGCATAATGAATGTCAGTGTGTTGCCAAAACGAGTCGGAGCCCAATGCTTTAATGTTGGAAACTTGTAGTGTTGCTTTAAGGAGGTCTTGTTATGAGTTGTAGTACGAAGACAACTGTCTTCTGCGTTCTACCTTTGATAAATAGCTTCGCTGGCAAATCTAATTTCAGCATGCAAATATTTAAAAAACAACTAGATATACTGCTGCATGTAAGCATAAATTACTGCAAGCAATTCCTCTGAGACCATCAGTAAAAAAAAAAATCATATTTGTTTATAATCACGTCTCCTTTAAACTTTGCATAATGCTGCCCTGTTGTCTCACATAAAAACTAAGAGGAATGATGCAAGAGAGAATAGAATAAACTATACGGTTTTGTATTAGTATTATTATCAGCTGGTAGGCCTCGTAAAATCATAAACGAAATCTCTTTGGAAAATGAACGCTTTCCTTTTGATGGAAATGTTTGTCCAAGCGCAGCCCGTTACAAAAATATGTTTAAAAAAAGGGTTACTAAGGTGTTTGCGTATTAGATTTTCTCTGAATAATTTTGTCTCATTAAATGTTTCATCAAACTGAAGACAATTAGTTTAATTTTCCTTACAGTCCTCCTATCAGCTGCATGTTTTGGCTTCAGGTTTGTGTCATTTTCAGACAAGTTACCTAATAAAACTACTAAAACAGTCTCGGGTTGTAATATTCTCATTTTAAGGGCTGTAGCTACCATCAATGTCAAACATATGTTCTCCACTTTGGTTAATTAATGTTATTGATTTAATTATACGTCATTGCTACACATTAAAAATGTAGGATTTTCATTTTTTTAACAAGAGAGGAGCTCTCGTGTTAAAAGGGCTCATAAGGACTCAAGCTCGGACATTTGACTCAGATGTTGGAGTAAAATCTGTTCTGCTGAAAGTGTGCAGTCAGGTAAAGCTGATGCCTGAGGGGAAGCTGACTGAGGCAGACACCTGATCACAGATAAGTCTGCATGCACTCATGTTCCCAGAGGCTCCAGATAAAATCACAAACTAGTGCACAAGCTGTGTTTATTACTCGTACCACTCCAAAATACAGGTGTATGTTCTATTGGCAAGCTCCATCTTTCTCACTTTATCACCCACTTAAATCTACATGCAACTGCTACCTGCAAGACCACACATTGAAAATGATTGTTGTTGATCTTTTTGCTTTAATTTGTTTAGGTCTCAAATATGTTAGATTTTGAAGCTATGACTTGTCACAGCTGTGCCTGTCATGCTTTCTTCTAATCATGCTATGCAGGGTGGATTCATTACCCCTCACAAAGCATGACTCATTCTGATCCCTAAATCATCACATCCTTGCTGTTTCCCACACTCACTAAGACACACCCAGGATCACACATAGAAGCACACACACAAAAATAAGGACAAAAACATGTGTGTTAGCACATCCACACACACTCTTCTTGCACGCTTTCCCACCCAAGCACAGTAATGGATCTAGTCCACTGGTGAACAACATCTGTTGTGACAGGAGAAGTAAGCCTCAGGTACACACAGAGGAATTAAAGATCCCAAAGAAGAAGAAATGGGATGGTTGTGAATGGTACTCAGGCTTAGTTTATCTCTTACCTTTCCTTATCAATCTTTACTTTATTCAGTTTAGGCCTTTTATACTTTCTCAGTCTATATATCATCATCATTATCATCATCAATCTTTATTTCAGACCCATTCAGGTCCATAGCATAAAAAATACAATACAAGCAGACACATAAATATTAAAAACATTTAACAAAACAATCAATTAACATAAAGACTTTTGCGCCAGTGATTCCACAGTCTATGAAAGAATCTCACTGAACTTTGAGTGGGGTTGGTCAAGGTGTATATGATGCCTCTTCTAGAGTCCGATAGCCTGCACATGCATCTGTGCATAAGATTGCGCAGTACAGCAGCGCAGGTGATGCAAGTATCGGGCAGTGCAACAGCAGTTTGTCTTTACAATTCTTATATCCAGAATAGTTATGAAATTTTATATATAAAAAAATTGAAAATTCAATCTGTATTTTGTTAGTTTTTAAGCTTTATATAGCATACTATACTGCATTATACACTTTTGGAAGATGCTTTTATTCGAAGTGACTTACATATGATAAGAAGTCATTTTAACTATAGCTTTTAGCTTACCATGCATGTCTTGTGGGTGGGAGGAAGCCGGACTACCCGGAGAGAGCCCACACATACATGATGAGAACATGCAGCCGCCAACAAATTGTACACTAATGTATACACAATTTACAACGTAATAAAAAAAGAAGAAAAAAAAAGAAACAACAATAAATAAATGCTTGGATAGCACTGCATGCCATATATGCTTATTATGTACATGCACAAATGCTATACACTTAAGCATACCTATATACATAAACACAACATACACATATGTGCATACATATAATCATATATTTAGTTTGTTACCATCATATTGTTTCATTTGCATGTGTTTCCTTTTTAGTTACATAACCCTTTCCTTAAATTATTTTTTTTGATTTAGCAGGGAATTAATATCCATCTAATTCAGTGTCGCGGAAGCTGAGCTTATACCAGCAGACATCCGAATGAGAGGCGGGGTACACCCTTTACAGATCACCAGTGGAATTAATATTCATAACTCTTAAAGTTTTGCAGAAGATTTGGCCTTTCCTGCTAAATATATTTTTAGTAGCTTAACTCTGTCCTTGTTACTGATTTTACTCTTTATTATGTAGGCCTACCACATATTTTTGGAAGTAGACGGCTCTGGAATTCAAGTGTACACACTGTGTTAATGAGGCCACCCTGTAATGCAGAGTATGGTTATGTATTGTCCTGCTGAAATAAGGACTTGCCTTCTGGAAAAAACAGAAGTCAACCTCATGTTAACAAATGGCTTCATAAAATTGATAAAATAAGTAAAATAATTTATCCTAAAATAAAAAAAGTTTGTACAAAGACCCTGACATTGCCTTTACCTAAAAGCATCTAAAATATGGACTCATCTGACCACAAAACACATCTACATTTGTTCTTTCTATTAGAGACACAGTGAGTTTATACATAGAAAACTCAGCTGTGTTTCTGAACAGATATTACTTCATATCTGAATATCAGGAGTTTCAGGTTACATCTCAGGAAGCCAAAGAGAAAATAGCTTTACAGCATACTTTGAACCACATGTGACTAAACTCATTGTGGTGGCATGGTAATTTCTCATACAGAGCTGCCTTAAAGACATCAGACACATTCAACAATGTTGCCCAGATCTAGTTTAAGATCTCCCAAATCGTTAAATGGTTTTAAAGATTTGTAAAAAAAAAAAAAAAAAAAAAACATTTTAATGATAATTTTCTGACTGAGTTGGTACAAATCAACAAGCCTTGGAAAAAAAAAGATGGATTCTCTCTTATAGTCAATTTTGACACCCTTACCTATCCCTAATACTTCCCAAATCATTTGCTGATGTAGTGAATTTATTCAGTGTACTCCTGGCACCACACCACACATGAAAGAAAAATACCAGGCAAACCTTCAGAGTCCAAAATTGTCACCCTGGTGAGTACTGTGTAATATGTGTAAAGTCTAAACTCAACTGGAAAAGATTCTTAAATTGGAGCTTTAGCACTATGAGGTACTTTCTCTCATGTGCCAGCAGATTACCATGAGGCTAGTTTCTTTTGCAGCTGCCTCATAAAGGTTATGCTTTATTTCCTAATAAGCAAAATATCCCAGATTATCAAATGCCTGCCCCCTCACAAGGGGCTAAATATTTCCCCAGTTTAACTTAAATAATTAATACTTTATAGACTGTTATTAATTGGGAATTTATCTTCTAAAGGCTACTAAGCGATAGTTTTAGCCTGTGCTTTCTGAACTTGCAGTGCTTTTCTTACTCAGCAAAACTGGGGCTTTTGAAGATATAAAATCTCTATCTAACACCAGCGGTGGGATCCGTCTGTCTGGGATGCACATTACTGATTCAGGAGTTAATTACATCCCGACTTAGCTCAGCGTGCATTTACTCTTGCGTACAAACACTTGTGCGCTCGCTGCAAACAGACCCTGGCCTAACAAGGTCGATGGGGAAGGGAAGTTATTAGGCTCACAGGCTGAATAAACTCTTCCCTCCCCTGTGAAAAGGCTTTAGGGCTGAACAGACTGATAGATGGAGACAAACACAGACGGAGAACCTGATGGACAATTAGAGATGGACATGGGTGGACACACAGATCACAGACAGAGCTTGATGGCTCTCTGCAGGGAAAGCTTTCACTAGGTGAGATAAAGTGTCATTTATCTGCAGTGAAATGATCTTTTTTATGTTCTGTGGAGGACACGGTTATTCTACTGCTCACTCTGAGAATGTGCACGGAGGTGATGCTGTTGGCTGATTTATGACAGGCAGTTTCGCAATACTGAGCAAGACTTAGCTGTGGTGGGATAAACCTCATCTCTGTGGATATTTACAGGAAACCATTTGTTGCCATTTGAATGCATTAGTGTTTCTGAGCACATCACAAGCACATACATATTCAGACATTCTCCATGCTTGAGGCGACACGTGGACCATTTTATCCCACTCCTACACACATCCCATTTATAAGATAACTGTTCCTTTATTCACACTGTGACGCTAAACATAAGAGGTTTGCAAGTTAAACAAACCTGCAAAATTATTTAAGTAAGTTTGAGTTTATAAACTTTTATATTACCAAAATTATAAAAACAGGTGGTGTGTGTGTGTGGGGGAAATAAAGTCAAAACAACCCTTAAATACAGCCGGTCAATTGCAATAGACAACATTAGCCTAAGTGGCGACAGCCCAAGGTTTTGATTTGGTCTTCACAGTTTCTAATTATGCTCAGTAAAAAAGGCACCACGTGTATGATTGCTTAAAACCAGAATAAAACAGGACACTGCAGAAAGGCTCAGTGTTACTTAAACAAGATTAAAGGCTCTCAGCCATTTATAAACTGTGAAACATGCCATGAGCAGTTTTACTAACCAATAACAATTTTCTTGCCTCAGTTCTTTTCTTTTGTTTCTTAATTTGACTTCTTCTTTAATCAAATGCTGTTTGGAAATCAGGTCATGATTTCTTTAATCAGTAGGCCTTCTCTTTTAGTTGTAGTTAGTAGTTAGTATTATTCTGTGACTTTGTTTCACAAATGCTATGATCTTAGATAAAATTATTTATGAATGTCAGCTGGTTTTTTGTCTGTCACTAGCAAATAATCAGCTCAGATGTTTATTAATCAGATTTATTTATCATGACATGTTCCTAAACATTGATGACTAAAGATTAAATGCTATAAAAGGGAAATAAATGATGACATATGCCATGAAAATAATGCCCTCTTCCGATTAGTTTTCACCTCAATTTATTTTATAGATACCACTAAGGGGTGATTGTAATGTTGAAAGGGAGATGACTTTCTGTAAAGAGATCTGTATAGTTGGCATTTTTATGACTTAGTTAAATTTATCACCACACAGCCACCTTGATTGTGTGAGGCTGGTGATATCAGCATTTATGTAAAAATGTACAACCATGTCAGATATTTATGCATTTTTGTGCACTTCTGTGTCTGAATTAATCTTTTGACTGCATACCTGAATATGGCCACACATCCTGCATGCACATGTACAGATTGATCTATAATTCTATGTAAGGTTGAAAAGAACTAATTATGCTCCACTGATATGAGACAAGAAGCTGCACTCCTGCAGCCACCAAATGCCATATTTTTTCAAGCACTCTTCACAATTTAAATCTGTCCTGATTTCATTTACATAAATACAATAACACATCCCCACAGTCACACCAAGAAGACATTCGGCCAAGTAAAATCTATAGGCTAAAGCAAGAGAAAGAGCAAAATGACAAAAAAAAGAAAATGTGAAGTGAAAAGGAGTTGGAGGAAAAACTAAGTCATAACTGGCAATGATTCAGCAAAATCTGAATGACTAATAAATAATTTAGATGTGCTGAGTGTACTATCAGGAGTAATGTATATCAGTAATGATGTAGAGATGTAATATATAGTAAATTAGCCACATACATCAGTGGAATCGCATTATTCATGAAAAGTGATGCTTTGCTGCAGATGGATCTTTATGGAGCTAAAAACATTCTGGCTGTTGTCTGACAGCTTGTTTGATAAGCGAGTCAAAGAAGAGGACATAAATGGGATCAATGAGACCTCTGAAAGTTGGATATATTATCATATTTTAGAATTTACAGCACAAGTAAAAATGGCATAGCTGTCAAAGCGATCCTGAACTCACTGTGTTGGTAGTTTTTATAAATGTTTTTAGTCTGAAAACTGTGAAAATCCATGCATGCTTCTGAGGAGTAAATATTTTGATCAGGACTGTGGAGGTCTGCTACAATGAGATTGTCTGATAAATCCTCCCTTAATAATAAAAACTGCAAAAGTTTGATTACTATGAACATTTAGCCAAATGTTTATTTAAATGATTCAAACAGTCTCTCTAACACAAAATGTCAGACCATTAGACATTTTCTTAATTTTATAGCCCAACTGTTGAGGTTTTAAACATTGTCATTCCCAAATTGGCGCACACTGCTGTTTGGTCATCTGTGCCTGAAGCCAGTTGTCAGGAAGTGCTCTATGGCTACAATAAGCTAGTTATCTTTCTGTGGTGAATGGTTCATTTCACACTCGCTAGTAGTAAAAAATAATTCCATAAAGCTTGTGTTTTAACAATTAACACGGTCTTTGGTTAGAAGATAGAAAGGGGAGTAAGAGAAGGGGGGGATAAACACCTGAACCCAAAGCATATGACTCATGTTTAAGCCCAGGCAGAACACTTCCTTTTGATTGGTTACTATTTTTACATCCAGACTTCATGTTTTTTTTCATTCTACCGCTCCACCTGATGCCTTGTTAGGCCAATAAAGGGATTTAAAGTTGAAAAACACTTTGGCTACACTGGAGAGGTTTAACTTGCTTTTCATATTGCCATAGTGAAATGTTCTGAGTACCAGATTTCACCTTGATGGGAAATATATATTTTACTCTGCCTTTTGTCATTATTTTGTGTTCTTGGTTTGGGATGGGGATCATTGGCCTTTATCCTGAAAGTTTTTCACATCTCCCTGTTCAAACACACCAGACTCAAACATATGAATCACTGTGCAGAGCTTGATAAGCTGTTGGATCCATTTGATTTGAATCCAATGTGCCGGACCAGGGACACAAGAAAAACCTGCAGGATTCTGCCGGAACCGGCCCTCGAGGACCAGGGTTCACCACCTCTGGTTTAGAGTTTAGTTCTGTGTTGCTTTTTGCTACTATTGGACCTGGGTGGACTTTCTTAGTCATTTCACCTGAGTCTCTGTGTATAAATATATACTCTGGTTTTATTGTTTGGTTGCCAGTTCATTGCTTTCATCACCCTTGTGTAATTATCCCAGCTGGTTCTCCTTCTGTTATATGCATCCTATCTGCCTCCCGTGTGGGTTCTGCCACCCGCTCCACTCTGTAAAAACCTTCCAAATACCTACTTATTTTAAACACCAATTGAAAGCAATGTTTCTTTGAGTGATGCATGACATTCAAGGCTACAATCATAACTGTAGATTCAGTAAACACTTATCTTTGACCAAGCAATTTAACATTGAAGCCAGACTGTGTATTCCAGTAGCAGATCATACCACAAGCAGTCCTGCTACATCAGCAAGGGTCCAGTAAAAGTAGTCCAGTAAGTGCACAATAAGTCTTTGTGGTAAATGGACTTGTACTTACACTTAATGACCAAAATAAAAGTCGCCATCTGAATTCAGGCAAGCAAATAGATACGAGTCTCCTAAATCCTGCATGGGTGATTGTCTTCCAGCTGGCAACAAATTATTTAACCCCAACTGGTGCAATGAGTTGCTTCTTATTTCCTAAACAGCCATGTCAAAAGACGCATCCTGTGGTTGTGGAAAAGATGTTAGTCTGTTTGAGAAGAGTCAAATTATTGGCTAAATCAAGCAGAGAAAACATCTAAGGAGATTACAGAAACTACTAAAATTGGGTTAAGAACTGTCCAATGCATTATTAAAAACTGGAAGGATAGTGGGGACCCATCATCTTCCAGGAAGTAATGTCTGGAAAAAAAATCCTGAATGATTGTGATCAACAATCACTTAAACATTTGATTAAATCAAATGGAAGAAAAACAGTAGAACTCAGAGCTATGTCTAATAGTGAGAATCAGCATTTCCACACACATAATGTGAAGGAAACTCATGGGATTAGGACTGAACAACTGTATAGCCTTAAGACAACCAGGAAAAAAGTCTGGAATTTGCCAGGGAGCATAAAGATTGCACTCTGGAGGAATGGAAGAAGGTCATGTGGTCAGGTGAGTCCAGTGATGGGTGCATCAGAGTAAGAAGAGAGGCAGATGAAGTGATGCAGCCATCATGCCTGGTGTCTGATGTACAAGCCTGTGGGGCCGGTGGTATGATGTGGGGTTGCTGCAAATGGTCAGGTCTTGGTTCAGGAATAGTATGTTCTCAAAGAATGAGGTCAGCTGACAAAATCCTGAATGAGCAGGTTATTCCATTAATGGAGTTTTTTTCTTCCCTGATAACACAGGCATACAAGTTAACAATGCCAGAATCCATCGGGCTCATAGTGTGAAAGACTGGTTCTGGGAGCAGGAGACATCATTTTCACACATGGATTGGCCCCCACAGAGTCCAGATTTTAACCCTTTTTTGTTTCAACTTTTTATATTTTTGGCCGGGCAGTGTATATAGCACTTCTTCAGTCATTTGACTTTACACTACATCTGACCATCCCCCATTCATCCAAACACTCTTCTGAATTGATTTCCCAACATTTCAGTTGAAAGGCAACTGCTTGTCCTGAGCAATACCTATACAAAAAAAAACAAGAATAGATGAAAATTTAATGATTTTAGATGGTAAAACATTTTAACTCCACCCACTGCACAATAACAAAAAGCAACAGGCTAAGAAGTAGAGTTACAGGATAATGGATTTGAAAAGTAATTACATGACTTATTACGTTTTCATTTCTTAATTTACAATGTACATACATGGAGAAACATTATAGTTTCAACGTCACTTAACCAGTTTTTACAGTGTTTATTGTATGAATATATAAAAATTACAAATCTAAAACTCTGAAAATGTAACTGTCCACGCAAAGAAATATGCATCACTGTGAAATCCACAAACAGGATAAATGAAGCTAGGATGTTATTATTGTGCTAATTTATGCTTTATCAACACAGTTTCACTGGACTCTGCGTGATTGACAGGTGATTGTTTGGGCTAAATATGCGCAGCCCCAGCGGGCGAATTTAGACCAATGACGGATGACTTGATGTGAGCGAAATAGTTCTGTGGAGCTGAATGGCTGTAACAGTGGACATTCACACCGGACGCAGAGGTCTGTCTGTCTGGCCGCTCAGTGCTGCAGCATCATGATCAAGCAGTTAAAAGCTGGCTTTGAGAAAGCCTGATACCTAATGTCGTTTAAACTGATAAATCCAGAGCTGTTTTCACACTTTAAGGCCAGTTTGTCCCCAAAACAACTGGATGTCGCATGTGAAAATTTCCTAATGATCTGCAAAGAGAAACTAAAGAGTGAACTGATCTTATAGGATGACCTAAATCTTCTATATTGTAATGGGACACTTTTAAGTTAAAATGTGGTCTGTTTGGCTCAAATATATGTTAGCTCTCCCACTCAGTGTGACCACAAGCCGTCACTGGTTGCCTGCACAATAAGTGCTTTTCATACACATACTGGTATATTTTTGTCCTTTTTAGCCATCAGGCCAAAGGATTGAGAATATTACTAGTGGCTGTAATCTCTCTGCTCCATCCCAATCTTATTTCTACTCTCTTGTTTCTTTACTTTGCAGTTACCTCACCCAAACTGGTTTCAGTGGTAACACAAGGATACACACAGGCAGTGCATACACACAATATTTAATCCGATCAGAACTTTAATCTCAGGCAAAGTAGGCAACTCTGACAACTTTACTCTCAGACTCTCCTGAGTGATGTGGGAAAGTGCATTCTTAAAGTGTAAGTAGTTTCATTACTAATATTTTAGGTATAATGTGTCACTTTACTTTGTTTTACTTTACTTTACTTAACTTTACCAATATAAAAGTTTGTTTTCACTTCGATGAAATATGTTGTTTACATCTCCTCAAAGTATATTTTTCTTTTTATACCCAATATAGAAGGCTTTTGAACATGAAAAATCCTTGATAGACAAAAAAAAACCCTATAATTGCAACAGATAAATCTTACTATAATACTGAATTGCATTTTCATTTTGAATTTCTTAAAGCAATGATGTGCTTAGATTCTGCACAAGCAGAATACAAACAGTAGTTATGAAACACACAAACACTGGGTTATCTTTGTACACACCAACTCTCACACAGACTTGTATCTAATGAATAGATGTTTGTGGAGCATTGTATCGACGTAACCCCAGGCTTTCATGGTGTCTTGTCAAAGTACGAAGAGAACTCTGTTTTATGCTCATTTCCTATTCTCTTCGATTGATTATTCATTTCTTCTTGGCAGATTAGCCTCAAAGCTAGCTCTCAGCTATATAAGCTTTGATCAAAAGATGTGGGTGTTTGAATGAGTTGGTGGGACACTTTTATATTGTGAAGCAAAAACATATTAAAGCAACTATAGGTGTGCTTTAATAAGGAATCATACGTGTATAGAAATGTGTGTAGGCAGCATCTCCTGTCATCTCCCTAATGTCTTTGAAACAGCTCTGATAAATGGAAGAGAGGCTAATTATGCAACCTTTATGTAAATATATTCATCCACTGCTGATGGGAGTTTTCATTTTTCTCAGGTATATAAATACATTTCCTCCTATGTAAATGTACAAACACTTCTTAATTTCAGCCAAAAATACTGAGAACAAAGTAGGGTAGAAGCCATGCATTAAAAAGTACTTTTAGGTGATGAGCTTTGTAAAAGGGATGGGGGGGGGGGGTGTATTTTCCAAATTGATGTTTAATTAAGGAGCTTGTTGAAATCATTAATTTATCTGTCGTCTGTGCTGCAATCAATCACTGTATGTGTAAAATTTGTGTGACACACTGGTCCATGAAGGCATCCATCAAAGCACTTAGCCATTCTTGCTTTAGTCTCACCTCACTGCCTTAATTTAATGGTTTATGTTTATATTGGATACAGCAGTGGCTTCGCTATAGCAGATCAGTGGAGCAGGCTTTTTTTTTTAGTTGTTCCACTCTGTGTGAAACCTCCTGGTAAATGTTTAAATATAACTGAAACTGCTGGTGTTAGAAGTGTTGTTTTTACCTGACAATACAACAGGGTTTAAGACTCAGCATTTACAATAAAAATGGTGACTGTGATCAGCTTTATGTTGAATATAGTTGTAGTCATTTAATTAAAATTCAAATGATTACATTTTCTAACATGTTTTACTTGCATACAGGCTGTATTTCAGCTATAACTTATCAGGTGGTTTTGGAGTTGAAATCATACCATCAGGCACTACGGATAGTCCTGAAAGTGTGTGTTTAAAGCCACGACCCCTCCAACCTCTAAATGTTTACATGAATGCAAGTCATGCAGTTTTTTTTTTTTTTACACATTTCTGGAAAGATTCACAGTTACTTATCAGTAACATTGAAAATGTAAACCATCCATGTAGTTTAGTCTTGATACTTGATCTTGTGTGTTTACATTGAGGCCTTGTTTCTATGAGTTTTCTGTTTAGAACAAGTTTCAGTAATGTGTTTCTAAAGTTTTCTATAAGTTGCTGTTGGCACGTTGACCATGATGGAGATGATGGAGAAAAAAAGGCTCAATGATAAATCTGTCTGCTGCATCAGCACCACGGACAGAGCCATTGACTTACCAAATACAGAACAGCAATAGACTTTGACTTGGACAAATCCCAGTCCAATAAAGGATCAATGCTCCAGGCAGACTAACGTATTTGACTCAACAGAACTCCCATGACCCCACACTCCTCTGCTACTCTGGTATTGGAAAGGTCTGGCATCCCCCTCAAATCATTGACTGGTAGCTTTATTAGAAAATACACCCGTCTTCTAAAACATTATTACTGTCAGCTTTAAATTGAGTGAGATGTCCTTTTGCTACCAAAGGAGCCGTAATCAGTCAGAGTGTGGGGAGTTTGTAGGCGGGGTGAATACTTTCAGCTCATTATCTTGTACTTTGAGCCTTTCGTATGCAATTTTCAGATGACACAATCCTGATAAAATGTATTGCTGCAAAAGCATTTAGATAAGTGGTAAAAGTGTCGGTGCAGATCCCATGATGCAGAATGTGGCATCAGAACAGGGTTAGCTCTTTTAGCCACTTTAGATGTTAGTGGATTTTAATACTGAGGTTGGGAATGTAAAAAGTATTTCATAACAATGTATGTCACATCCTTAACAGAGATAGATTATGCACTTCTTAAACAAACTGACACACTGAACTGTCTCCCTTTTGTTCCAGTAATTTACACTTCTGTTCATATAGATCAGTTTAGAGGTATGAAGTGACAAACGGCTCCACTTCACCCCTTTCTTCCCCCAGGCTCTGGCTTTTTTTTTTTATATATCTGTAGTCTTAATAACCCCTGGAAAATGTTATTAGGCATAAGAGGTTGCTACTGTAAATAATCTGAGTACTCAGACCACATACTTTTTTGCAGTTTGATCAGTGACCAGGTATAGGTCGCCATAACACATTGTTTCAGCATGAAAAACAGAATAACAGCTGCTGACCAGTTAATAACACCACCAAGAGCTTACATTATAATTCCTCTATAAACTCCAGACTTCCCTGTAGCTTCATTCTATTTCTTTTATGGTATTTAGTGGCACTGCATTGATGGTGTCAATGACAGGTTGAAAAAAAAGCACTGGTATTCACGGATTAGTTTCTTATGCTGACTCTGTAACTAATAAACTCCACAATTTCAAGGTGCAGCAGATGCAGCATCATCTCAGGTTGAATGTAGGAAAGATGTAAAGCGACGAGGCTGGATATAAGTTTGACAAAGACTTCTGAACCTGTGAGTAAATGTTGAAGGTTCAGAAAAAAACAGGCCTGAAAATAAAATGTCCTGGTTGTCTAAGTCTAAGCATCTTAAGCAAAACAAAAACTCATTTGCCCACAACGGTGACTTGCATCATTCCTATTTTAGGAGTTATTGTTCAAACTAATTAAATGGATTTTTAAAAAGTACCACCTACACATGAACACAGTTTATTTACCATTTATCATGTAAACATGTTCTCCACTCATCATGCTGAGTCATATAATTCTCATCTCTGCACCAGTGTTTAAGTGGCAACTTAGAAGACGCAAGTGGGTTTTAATGCAAGTTTAGAGACATTTGAAGAGCACTTTTTAGACATTAAAACAAATATTTGATATTCTACAGTGATGGAAAATATCACAACATAGTCTTATAATGCATTTAAAGCACTTTGAATTGGAATTGTTAAAGACTTATTGATTCACATTTCATATCATCCATCCATAGAGTCTCTAATCAGCTTATCCCCAAGGTGCATGTCTTATTATTTATAGTAGCAGGTGTCAGAATGAACATTTCATAAAACCTTCATCATAAAAACATGTTTTGAACTTTATTTATCTGTACGCTTTTGGCCTTTCTTAAGCAGACCCGCAATGAGAAGTGCATTTGTACAAATCTAAACAGATCACAGCAGCCAGCCTGCAGTCCTGTGCAACAAGAACAAATATTCAACCACAGAATGTGAAAATGACTCGTAGGCAGATTTGGAGATGATTGCCTCGTCACGCAGCTTTTGGTTTGCAGAACTTTTATGAGACATAAAAGCTACTTTTCATCTCTACTTCTGCCCTTCAGTGTTTTCAGCTTGTCTTTTTTTCTTCCCTCTAAATTTTAGTGCTAATCCACTCTTACTAAGCAGCCAACCAAGCTGCCTGTGGTCTCCGATGTCATTAACAGAAAGCAGAAAGGCTGAATTTAATTTAGCAGCTGCTGGCTGGAAAATGGAATCGAGTTTAATGCATGCAAGACTGACAGACTGCATATCAACATGTAAACATTTTGTTCATCTCTGTATTGCCTCCATCTCTGGCTGAATTCCCATTTATCTCTTCTGTCCCCTCAAAAGTGCATCATAATGAATTTTAGAATCACCATGTTCAGGACTGGGGCAAAGCTTTATTTATAGTTCTGCACCTGCACACATAATTTTCTGAAACTAAATAAATTGATTTTGTTGACGTCATGTATGGCTACAAGCTGGAGAGCCTGCGTGGCGAGACATAGCTGCATTGTAGTAGACTTCTCTCTCTCACACACACACACACACACACACACACACATAAACACATCCTTTGCTCCAGTTTCAACACCTGATGCAATCCAAGGAAACAGACACATTAGTGTCTTTCCAGTTAACGCGACTCATAACAGTAACAGTCGTTTAGCTGTCTCAGGGCACGATTGCATTTTCTTGCGATATGCTGATTAATGATGCATCATGTCATTTCACATCTTATAAGAACAGCAGACAGAAATTCTCATTATTGCATGGCAGTTTGATCTATGGCTCAAAGTACAATACTTTGTTCTGCTGTTCCCCTGAATGGGAATTTGTACAAATGCTGAATACAAACAAGCATGAGGTCATAGGGATAAAGAAAGATGTCAGCCTTAGAAAAACATGCAATTTAGCTAGAAATGACTACATAGAGCAATCTTGTTTGATTTACAAAGGGACTTTTGACCTTCAGGTTTCTTTAAGGTTTAGGTTATTGCATTTGATTTCCATTCCCACTTTTTATTTCTGTCTTTTCAAGGTGTCGAGCCTTATTTACAGATTTTACATTTTATGTAACTCATCCAGTAAGTGCATTGTTTAGTTTAATTCACAGACTTCTGGCATAATTAGCTCTGTGATTGTGAGAACATTAAACAGACAGCCGTGGGGTTTTTGGTTTATTAGTCATTGTGTTATATTTTATTTGACTTTAAATGGTACAATAGAGCAAATTCCTTGATGTTTAAATCCGAATTCCCATTGCTCCTGTTGTTATTTTCTTGTTGAGCCTGAGTGACAGAGTTACACTGTATTAACATTTAAATAGTTTTGAGGCTTCGACCCCTTAAGTACAAGTTGCGCCATCCTCTGATGCTCTGGGAAATATGCAGTAGATGAGTCACATTATAAGCCACTGTGGTTGTGGGTGTATATACACAGTATGTGTGCATGCACTAATATTGTTGAAAACGTGGCTCTATAGCATTTCTCATATTTAAGTATTAAAGAGTCATTTAGAAGCATTTGGTTTTTCAGATTCTCCTCATAGACAGAAGGTATCGTATATAAGCATATAGGTTATAACCAGGCCTTCCACTTTTCGCAGAAATTTCGGCAGTTCTTGATGTCCAAATATCTTTAACAGTTCCTGCAGAAAAGCTTCCACCCACCTTCTGACAGCCTGGTGTAAGTGCTGCATTTCTGGTAATCTAATTTACGAGCCGACTCCAAGCAGTCAGTATTGGATCTTTCTTCTTGGATGTCCTTACATCTTCTTCATTCAAGATTCAAAGATTCAAAGCGTTTATTGTCACATGCTCAGTAAGGAAACAGGTTTCCCTGTACAGTGAAATTCTTACTTTGCCGTCCACACCGAATGCCATAAATATTCAAAGT
>JBAMHV010000025.1:11649418-11673141 GCA_037177535.1 Pseudomugil gertrudae
CATTCGCTGCAAGCCCATGAATGGATGCCAGCCTGAAGACGTCACAGCGCGGAGAACAAGAGCACGCTAAGAACCTCAATGAAGTAGGGTCGGCAAGAGAGAACGGGACGTCGCGCGACGCCGCGACAAATGACAGTGGATAAGGTCAAATTCTGGGTAGTAACGTGTTAGGTGCGTAGAGTAGAGCTCTGTTGAAAAGCCCTATAAGTTTCCTGTCCACACGTGGTTTGTGGATCGCTGGAAGGTCTTTTAAAAACAGAATATGTTCCCTTTTTGCTTTTTTTTTTGTCATTTGTGTCGTCGGTTATGCGTGAAATCAGAAAAGTCAAACAGCTTCTCTCTGATTATAAAGAATTTTCATCTGCAACAATCACAAATCAGAACTGATCCTTTCAGTCAAATTACTGTAAAAAGTAAAAATGAGGATAGAAAAAAAAAACTACAGCTTTTGTCTTTCATGCTATATACTTATGCATGTCTGGGTGCTTTTTTATGCAAAAACACTGATTGTGGTCACTGTTGGATAATATTTCCTGCTGAGTGTCAAGCTGGACATTCCCATTGCAAGTAACTTACTCTAATAAGAGGAGCTTGTCTTTGAGATCATGATCTGTACAACCGACTGAACAACCGTGGGGATGTACAGACATGAGGAGGGATTACACTGATGAGACTAAACCAGCTGAGTGACAAAGTTCACTGAAGACCTTGACCAGGTTTTAATATTACAAGCTTGAGAGGGGAAAAGCAATCGATAGGATAGGAAGGAGGGAGTGTCCATGTGTTACATGGTAGTCCATGAAGAGGACTGATAAAGGTGGAAGGAGAAGGATTTAGAGGGCATAGAGTTGAAGGATGGGCTGGTTAAAGAATGTGAAAGCTTTTCTGCTGAAGAGGCAAAAAATGTGCAGAAACAACAGAAAAGAAGTGTTGGAGAAAAATAACCCAAAAGAAGAATAAAGTTTACTTAGTCAATAACAACAAACAGTAAACAATGAGAGGAGAAAGGGAGTCATTTACAGTCTTAGTTTATCAGGGAAAGAAAAAGGGTGGAAATGAGGAGTCTACAGAAAATGATAGAAATGGAGGCATCCTAATGAAGAGTGATCCAATAGAAGGACAGGGATGCAGATGGGTGGAGATTTTTGGTCTTAATTGGTAAGAAACAGCAAGAGCACAAGAAAAAGGAAGAGGAAGATGTTTCAGTTCAATGTTTGTGCTTTAAGTTTGAAGGAAGGAGACTATGTGAAGCAGATAAAAAGCAGCCTAAAATAAGATTCTTAATTTTGGAGGAACTCATCTCTTTAATGTAGTTAACTCTTTGGTTCCTGCCTGTTTCATTTTAAATGGCAGACTAAATACCAGATGCCCTTTGACTTGATAGCATTGCTTCAATATGAACGCGATTAAATGACATAAAATGCTTCATGTGGTCAATAGATGTGACTATTTGGGTAGATTATCATTTTTACATGCTTTTCTATTTTTATTTGCTACAAAAACACAGTCTAATTGCCATGCATGGCTTTTTACTGCACTGGTAGTTATGTTCAGATTGTGTCTTACTGGATTAATTAGTGGCCTGACCAGGGTGTGTTCTGCTTTCTGTTCAGAGCACTTTTTTCCTTCTTGCTTTCTCCTGTAATGTCCTTGTGTTTGCTTTGCTGATCCATGCTGAGCATTGATAAAGTGTGTGCTGATATTCAGTTACTGGAATTTGACAGGAAGCCATAAAGCAAAAGACAGCTTGTGATGCTTCAAGCTGGAAAAAAGTGTTTTTATTTTATTTTAGGGATGCTGCGGGGCAAAGGCAGCTTCAGGAATGTGCATAATGAATGTTGGTATCTCATCAAAATGAGTCTCTGAATTTCAGATGTCATTGTTTAAATAGAGACTTATGGTTATTTGCTGAGTTTGTCTCTGTTGTTGTCACACACAAAATTGGATCCTGAAATTGACACAACCTGCTGCCCACTTAGAAGCAGCAGGTTGTGAGTAAGAGACCCTTTTCTTTCTCAGACATTACCCTCTTACACTTCACAAGTCACTAGATGATCCTTTGATTGCCTCCAAACTGTGGTTGGGTATGGATTAAAGGCAAAGAAGCTGCACGTTAATGTTAAACTGACAGACCAGCAGCTTGAGTGGACAAGCTTCAGTCCACTGTTAAGTTTTGATCTGGTTGAGTCATTATCTTTTCAGCCAGAATAGAAAGACATGAAAGCCACCAGGCAAAAAGTCACTGAAGACAACAAGCAGAGATGCTTCTCTGTAGATATCACCTTAGAAAAATCTAATTACATTTAAGGGATGGCAGAAATGGAATAAATGATTTTAAATCACATCAGTTTAGTGAATCTTAGACTCATGTTTTTCTTCTTTTGGTACCACAATTATTTTATGTGTCAATTGTGTTAAGAGTGATCAGATTTAACCTGATAAATGTAAGTCTTCATGTTTTAATGAGGAGGAATTTCAGGCATCCTGAAACAGCTGGCAGACAGGATTGACTTCAGTTTTCAACGGTTTAGTTTGGCTAATATTGCTTCAAAGGTTTTTTAAGGATTATTATCTCGTCAAGGCCATCTGTTTTTTATTTGCAACTTTTTTTAAAAAAGATGTTACATGATGCTTAAATCTAATATTTGCTGGCATTCTGTGGAAATTACTACTTTGTCTTTTTTAGTGCCACATCTTATAAAGGTAGGATTTCATGGTAATGACGCAACAGAGCTTTTATTAAATGAGTTTCTGACTCTGGTAACATTTGAGCAAGTTTGAAGGTATTTTGCAGTTATAGCCAAACTTTCTACCAAATATTTGAGCAACATTTTAAAAAGTTTTTTTTTTATTCTTTGTGTGTCGGCTTTATATTGACCATCAAATGTAGTGTAAAATAACAAAAAAATTAATAAAAAATCTAGAAAATTACCTAATAATCATGCAAACATAAGTCCAGCATGGGAGTGTGTGGGCAGTATTGTTTGAGAACATCTGACACACATTATTATACATAAATGGAGCATAACTGAGATTTACAGTTTGATTACTGTCCATTTTTGAATTTTTTTTAACCATTTAACCTTTCAAAATGAGGTTTGTAAATCTGTTTGGTCGCTTTGGACCAGACTCCAAAATGTTTGCAGGAATTTTCTCTCCTGTTTGCACTTAAAAAAAATGAGGAAAAATAAATATCAATATAGCATAAAAATATTTCCTAATGTAAATATTTAATTTCAAATAAAATTGTAAAATTCTACTTAGAATGTGAAAAAAACCTGGTCAAAAATTCTAAAAATGGTAAAATACAAACAATAATATACAGTTTATGTACAGTATGTGTAATGCAGTTTGCGGGTTAAAATGAAGACATTTATAAAACGTTTCATTATGTCCTAATGAATATTTGTAAATGTGAATATTTTATACTACATTATGACTGCTGATTAAACAATGAATACAAATAACATTTATCATTATTGTATTGTTAGCCTGTATGCGCTCAGTGTCCAGAGCATTTACAAGTAGGATATTTTTTTTTTTAATCTGGTTGCTTCCTCTCATGCATAACAACACTCTGCAAAACCAAGAAATGTGCGTCTCATACAAATAGATCATTTTCATCTGAGTTTTAGCTTATTTATTTTTCTCCCCCTCACATCCACCTTCTCTAAAATGTATGTCTGTCCCAGTTCAAGTTGTTTTGTCTCTTTTAATCAACTTTATGGTTTTCTCCTTTTTGTTTTACCTCACCTCTTGTCATTTCTCTCTCATTCCCATTTTCTCAGACCCCAGATCAAAACAACAATAATTAGTTTTAAATAATTACTTGAGACTGCAGTTCAAAGCTGTCTGTGTGCATGTAAAGTACATCATTTCTCCAAATAACTCAAGCTCAGACTACATCTACATTTTATTGTAGCTAAGTGTTTCAATCTGAATGAATTTACCATGAAGACGGTTAAGCAGATCGACCTCTTACAACTAAGTATTGTTTCTTATTCAAGGCCTTTCATCAACTCACTTTCTCTCAAGCATCTACTTGCCTATTTTTTCTGCTCAGACAAGGCAAAGTGATAACAGGCTGAGAGGAGATAACACATAAGCTACATGCATGATATACAGGAGGAAAAAAGGAAGTTGTCTCTTTGAAATGTACAGAAAACGGGAGGTGAAAGCGAGATTTAAAGATGGCGAGCAGAGGGATGAAGCAAAGCCAGAAGGCAGAGGGTATGCTTTGAACATGAGAGAGGAGGAAGAAGCAGCAGTTTGGCTGTGCAGGGAGCTTTGCAGCTATCATCGAGAACTCATCCAAAAAAGAAAAGTGAATTTGTGTGACCGAAGTTTTAGAAACAAGGTAAAAAGAAAAGAAACAAAAATAAGAATTTATGGTAAGTGGAATTAATTGGCTGCTCAGATTTGGTTACCTCCTACACGAGAGACAGCTGTAAATATTCTGCAGCATGCGGCATGAGTTCAGGCTTCGTGTCATTTCATATTCTCTTTCTGAGTTTCTTTGTCTGTCTTTCTGTGCCGCTCTCCCCTATTAGCACTATCAATGCATGGCCCACAGATGGGAGCCTGTTGGCACAAAGTCAGAACACACACATGCAGCCATGTTTTATTAATGCCTGCTGCACTGTCATAAACATTTAGTTTGTGCTGGGAAAACTACTTCTTAACTGCCTGACTTCTAATACTTTTTTGTCAGTCCATCACTCCTTTTTTAGGCCTCACTAGCCTCTTTCAGTTGTATAGCCTCACCAATGAGCCCTTCTCTGTCATTTTTGGTCATTTGCACATGAAGCAAAGAAGCATTTACAATCCTGTGCTGGTGTATCTTCACAAATCATTACACTGCAAAATTAGAGGTTGTGTGACCTCATTGGTGCTGGTGTTTAGGGTAATCTATTCCATGTGGGTCAGATATATCCCTCATAACATCTCCCCAGATAGTCCTAAGTAGCACACAGTGCATCACATCATCACAACAGCACATTCTCGTGCTGCAGTGCTGGCTTGGTGGATGAAGGCACACACGAGGTGGGCCAGTTCTGGCTCTGTACCTCCTGTGCTGGCATATCAGAGGTGGGTCAGCTTTTATCCCCCTACCCCATGAGTCTTGGCTTGAAAAGATAGATGAAAGGAGTTTTTGGCTTTGCATGTCAGCTGTCCTTTTGACTCTCAGCTGCCACTTTACTCTTTTTGTCTCTGTCAGCTGGATTTTTTAAAAATTGTTTCTGCTTTCAGACACTGTTGAAATGATCTTCATTGTTGGAGCAGCTCATTTTAATCATCAACTATTTAACAAGCAGCATTTTATATTTGTAAAAGAAAAAAAAGAGTGTTTACAAAGTGTAATGATTTAATTTGGAAGTTAATCAGCTATTTTTTTTTCCAACTTCGCCCTTTTTGCCATTCCTCTTTCCTAAACTGTCATTTCATAATAACAATTGATTCATAGCCTGAGATAACGTATTAGAAATTCTATTCATTATTTAAGGAACAAAGACAAGACCAAGATCTGCAACACATAACAGTCTGTTGCTAATAGTTTGCATGACTGTTGCAAACAGTACCATCTTCCTTGAACACACACACACACACACACACCACAGTAGGACCTTTTTTCAATGATTTGTTGCCCATTTTTGTGTTAGGTTGCACTTACAGGCCCTCACACACTTCTCAGTAAAAATTTTAGCTATTGTTAAAAAGCAAAAGAAGCTCATTTTGAGCACTTCATCCACTTCCAAATACTAAACTCCAGCTCAGACACTAACATGTCTCATACTTTAGGGCAAGTAAATCAGTGTGTTTTGCTCTCTTGTCTTTTATTAATGGTCCTTCAATGCTTTTTTCAAGCTCTTAGAAGAATTTGAGGCATTGTGGAAAAATAGTTAACAGCAGTTATAATAAGAGGGGCATGTGTAAAAGAATAGAAAATATTAATGTAATCTTGAGCTGATGTTGACAGACCGGGTGCACTGCTGGTAATGACAAAGTATTCTGCAGCGCATCAATGTCCTTTGAATAGCGCCGCATAAATAATAAGAATCACGACAGGATGAGTTGGAGGTGTGTTGCCAGGGCAACGGGTGAATCATTTACTTTTCAAGGTTATTCCGGCTTCATCATAAAGTTGTAAAAATGTGCAAGTTGATCTGTGACTAATAAGAAGAGCTACAGCACAGATAAGGTACCGTAACACATGAATGTTTCTCTTTACTCAGCCAGCAAACAAACAATTTAACATGAGTTAAACCTTTCAAACTACGGTGTATTGGATTAGAGTAAAATGAATGTATCTGCAGCAATGCAATCACAGAACAGGGCAAGCATTATGAATTCCTGAACCCTGCAAATTACAACGGGAAACAGAAGGAGGGTTGTAAAATAACTATTACTGTGCATTATAAAAAAGATGGAGCATTTGTACAATGCAAAAGATGCAGATCTAATAAACAAATATCTAAGTATATGTATGCTTCTTTATTTATATTATTCATTGGTAATAAGTCTCAGAATACCTGGAGGAACATGTTTAAGGTTTTAGTTTAATCTGAAACATGTCAGTAATGTGACTTTAAATATAAAAGCACCAGAGAGAGGCAGTCTTCAAAAACCTGTGTCTAAAATTGTGCAGTAAGATCAGAAATACTATTCCTCAATATAAAATATGCAGACCTTCAATATTTCATTACTCTTCAGATTAAAATCTGAAACATTCACAGTCTGGAGATGAGGGGGAAAATCATTATTTGATACCTGTAATCTTTGGGCCCTCAGGGGCCCTGCATTTAAAAAGGAATGATTGTATAATAGAAATCGCTGCATGACTCAGATCCACATCTGATCATTGTCCTTTAATAGTTTACTGTACTATACTATCCGCCAATGCAAGTCGCAAATAAGCTGCAATGAGTTAATATCATAGAGGAAAAGACTTCTCTGGTCCAAAGTTTGTGTAACTGACTGAGTGGAGAGCTATTCTGTGGTCAGACAGCTGATTCTCAAATCCGGTCTACCACACAGAGAAAAGAGTCTGTCTTATTATCAGCACTCAGCCTGGTGGTATAAGAATTTATTTTTGCCTATGGAAATGACAACTTGCACATCTGCAAAGGCACATTCAGCTCTCATGGAGACGATATCTTTTTCAGAAAACCATATTCCATTATACTGAACATACTATATATCCATTAAGGGCTAGGATGTGTGTACGCTTGCGTACGTCTGTACAGCATAAACTTGCTGCAGATGAGGTTGAGCAGGGGAGGGTAAAATATAAATGACATGCTTCAGTATTTGTAAAACTTCTTTTGTTTGTTGTTGTGTGGCTTTTAAAAAGAGCAGAGTCCTGCTAGTTTTATCTTCAAAGTTTGCACGTTCCAAAGGGATTACTTTCCTCTTATTTCAGGGAAACAAATTTGCCGATGATCGAGCATTTATTGTGAGGTTTACATAAAGTAAAACATGTTACCAGCATTAAATTTCAATTAGTTTGCTACATTCTTTGTTTTCAGAAGTGATACTATCTGCGTTTCTATTACCTCTACAATTGTGTAAAAACCTAAACCTCGCAACAAACAAACCTAAAAATTATTGCTAAAACATTTTATGCTCTGATGTGAGTGATTCAAACGTATTAATATGTTGCAAAAGACCTTTTCCAAATTTTCACATCCCTGGATGTGACTTTGCTCATGTGACCAGTAAAGGTGGCACAATAAAGAGGAAACGACAGCAAAGCACAGCTTTTTACAACGAATTGGAGAAGAAAATGAGGGGAAAAGTCTTAGAAAAGGCCTGGCAAAGTGTCAGAAGCAGGAAAACAACCCCAAAATAAAATGGCTCCCTCGCATGAGCCCTAATTCTCCCGAAATCTCGTCGGCTCATGAGCTAAACACTTTTTAGTGGAAACACTTGCAAATCATATTTGTTTGTCCAAACTTTACTAATGTTATTATTTTGTGACGATTTGAAATGCTGTAGACTGGAAGTGAACAGTTCAAGGACATGAGAAATAAATGAGTTTACTTTACTCATAAAGTTTAGCTTTATGAGTAAAGCAGGAAGGAAAAGCATGAGGGATAATACATACAGTTACAGTACTTATTGCAGAGACTTTCTTCATAATATGAAGCATCAATAAGAAGTTGAGACATCTACTTTGGTCTCAGTATTGATTCCGTCTTCCACCATTCATCTTTCTTACGCTCTCTCAATACGGCTCATTATCCTTCCTTCTAACGCCATCTGTCTTTTACCTATTATGTGTAAATTTCTCATTATTTTTGCTCAAACTGAAAAAGTATTTACTACTTTTTCCTCTTTCTTTCTCATCTTTCATCTCTCTTTCCCATCTGGGTGACTGGATGTGCAATTAAATTTCACCCCACCTTTCTCTTTTTATCTGCTCTCACCTTGTGTGTCTCTGACTTTATCTGTTTTTATCTAAAGGACGTCTTTAATTTATTTCAGTGGATATTTTGTTTGTCTGTTCCAACGCTTCCTGTTTCTCTGACACTCCCCACTGTCTCATTTTCCAATCTCTCAAAATCTTCCTGTTTTTGCCCATAAGCATAATTTTTTTATTTCCTTTTTGTTCCTCATCAACCCGCCATATAAATGGCTTATCGCACACAGGTGGGATTAACATAATGCTGTGTTCTCTCCTCATGCTCACTGTAATTGCATTTCCTTCATGCTTTCCAGATTCAGCAGCATGATTTGATTGTATCACTGCATAAAAGAAAGGCAGCGAATAAAGCGGAGAGAGGAGGATAAAAGGTGGTGAGAAAACCAAATCTGGGAGGATACATAAACTTACCCATGCATACATACTTTCAATCACATCACTATACAGCACACACAGGCATCATATACACAACTTAGAGTATACTAAATATGCTGCCTAGAAAAATATTACACTAGTAAATGTAGAATTTTACTGAAACATGAGAAACATGGCTATTAATATCACTGAATAAGGCTGCAAAATAATGCCTTTCATATCAGTGTTTTTATTCACCTTGATAAACCTTGACAAATGGTAACACTCCTGATCAACAAAGATCATTAACTGTACTTCATTGTGTCTGATAAAGAATTTAGATTTAGGTATTACCAGGTAGAGCAGTTCACCATGGATGCATCTAGCATGCAAAACCCAACGAAGACGGACTATGCATGGCACTTTACATGTTTTCCATGAAAGTGGAGGCTCTCTACACTGTTTCACATTATGGTGGAAGATGAAAAACAGGCAAGAGGAACATCATGATTGAGTTGGCAGCATCTAGATCTTCTAAAAAGGTGGAAGGGATTGGAATTTCAATGATTCATTCATTGGTGTATTAAAAGTACAATGTGCAAGAATTATGACAGTTAGTGGTTAACGATGAGAAAATACTTCATATGCCAGGCACAGATGTGTTTGGATAGCAGTCTTCAGCAGCCACAATTCTTCTAGACATAAACATGTTCTTTATTAAAGTGGCTGCAGCCTGTTTTAAGGCATTGCTAACTTAGAAATAGAAAAGCATTATGAGTAATCGTAATCAGTTTTGAGTAATCAGTTTTAGCATACCGGGTCACAGAATACGCTGGGTCATTTATTTATCCATCCATTCTATATCGCTTATCCCCTGAACGGGGTCGCAGAGGGGCTGGAGCTAATCCCAGCTGACATCGGGCAAGAGGTGGGGTACACCCTGGACAGGTCGCCAGTCAATCACAGAGCCAACAAACAACTATGCACACTGACACTCCTGTGGGCTATTTAGAGTCTCCAAATAACCCATCCCCAAAGTGCATGTCTTTGGACTGTGGGAAGATACTTTTTACCATAAAATGATGCACAATGTCTGAGAAAGTCACTGTATCATCAATGTCACGCCGGGTTCTTCTGGGTTAATATAAAAAATATTTGGATATTTGAACGTGTGATGACATCAAATCATCATCATTGTGTGAAATGACTGAGCTAATGCTCTTCATTTGTTTCAGGAAGTGCTGGTACACCAGTAGTGTTCAATGAGAATGGAGATGCTCCAGGGAGATACGACATCTTTCAGTACCAGATTACCAACAAATCTACGGCTGAATACAGAGTCATCGGTTCCTGGACCAATAAACTACACCTGAAAGTAAGAATCCCACACAAACACACACAAACATACTTAGCTGCTATTTACACAGCTTCAACAGAAACAATTAAGCGGTATAATTAAACTTCACAGAAACTGGCCATATTTCATTCTTTATTTTCTAAAGAAAATAAAGACAATGTTTGTTCTGCTGATTAAAAATGTATTTCCAACCTTCTGTTGAGTTTACTGTAACGTGTTTCAAACTCTATGTTTAAACGACCACCTCTTAGATAAAGACTTTTGTGCAATAATTGAATATTTCTTTACTAAAATATAAACTTTTTCCCTAGCTGAGTGGGTTATTGGTGTTTCTGAGGCATTAATGATACAAAATATTCAAAGAATGAAACTGATGCATCATTTTTAGCAGCTTCTAGAAGTCCATGTTTTTTTAAAGGAATATTCTCAGTTCAGATTAGTATGTCTTTTTTACTATTAATAATATTATTGTCTTTAAAATGTTTGGGGTTTTTTTTATCAATAATTATAATTAGTCTTTTCATTGGAAAAAGGAACAATAACATTTTGTTAATTTTTTAATTCCTGTCACTTGGAACAGTTGCTGAGTTTTTCTTTAGTTAAATCTGAAGCAGAAATTTCCTACATTCAGTAAAGACTCCATCTGCATTTTGCCTCAAAAGTAACCAAAATCCTTTGTTTTGTTTGTGTGATAGACACTGCACTGACTCCATACCTGTGTAGGAGTCAGATATAGTTCTGGATCAAACCCCTGAAATGAAAAGTAAAACAGCTCATTGTAATATTTACATCCTGCTGTTCATGTAGATACTTGAAACTTCACTTTTACGCTTTCCACACCTGCTTAGCCAAAGAAACAACAGATTGAAATAGTCTGTTCAGTCCAGTCTCTTATTTCTCAGAACTTAGCAGAACCAGACTCCCTCTTTGACTTAATCTCCTACAATTATCTTTCAATCCCAAGGTGTGTGTAAAATTCTCCTGCCTGCTCCCACAAGATCCCAATCCAAGCAAACCCCTAAATGTGTAAAATGTTGTTTTTCCACCCTTATAGACATTATGTTTTTATATAAATTTTTGTAAAAATTGTTATTTTTGGATATGACACAATGATGAAATTATGGAAGCGTTTGAGTTATACTAATCGGGTTCTTGTATTCTAGTCTTGTTAAGGGCCTTTCAGTATGGAGTTTGCACATTGTCTTCAGGTGCTCCAGCGTTTTTCTAATGAATCATGCATATGAGCTTAATTAGGGATCATAAATTAGCCATAAGAGTTACTATAATCATGCATGATTGTTTGTCCCTGGGTTGGCACTATGATGGACTGGGAACCCATCTAGGATCTACACTACTCATTCCCTGATGTCGGCTATGAAATAGATAATGATGGAAAATGAATCAATTATGGTGAAATTGTTGTAAATATTTGAGAAAAGTATTTCTTTTGTTTATTTCACCTATAAAATATAGCACTGTACATTCATTAGCATGAGAAATCTAAAAATACAAAAGTAATATTCAAGCAAACTGAATTACCACTATATTAGTCTCAGTATCTCACTCACAAACTTAATCCTCACATACAAGCAGACACATAAGCTCTTTGAGCATGTTGAAGTGTTGCGTTATAAATCCACCCAGGACTTCATTAGAAAAGCCAGATGACAGATGAGAAGACTAATAGAAACAAAATGCTTCCTGGCTGATGGACGGTCTGGCACAGTGAGAGCGAGAGACAGCAGCAATACAAAGGACAGCATGTAGTTGAGACACACATGACTGGACGCTATGACAGCTGACGAATCAGCAGATGTTTGTGATTTGTTTTACAACTCGTTTGGGTTGGAAGTCTCAGAGGACATTTTTATGATCAATAAACAGTAGCGATCAGAATAAGGAGCCGATGGAGCGTGTAAAGTATAAGTTTCTTTATAAATGTGGGATTTTGATCCTCTGAGGTATTCCAGCAGCTGATAACACTGGTAAAAAGAAAGGAGGTAGAAGATTTGCTCTGTAATGTTTAGTGTAGCATAACTCTTGTGAAAATGTTTGTGTGTGATGGTTGGCTATGAATAAATGATGAAAAGAACAACTCTGCTACATCTGTCACATTTTATTGGTTTTTAAAGGTGGTGGTAGTCTTTTTCTTTACTTTTGGTGCCAATAATCAGATCAAGTCTACATTTTTTATATTATTATTTGTTATCCCTGGTGACTGCTTACTGCTAACTAGTTTTTGTTGGACTGCTGCGCCTGTGCTCATAACACTTCATTTTATTCAACACTCATGGCAGTGCAGGGACCCTGGGGACAGACTTTCTCTCAAACTCATGCACAGGTACATACAATTTAGACATGGAAATGCACACACCCCTGAGACATAGGAAGTTAAGAGCTTTACTATAAAGCCAATGTCCCATAAGCACAACAGTCTAAATGCACACATGGAAGCAAACACACAGACACGTGCACACACAGGAGGAAATACAGATGGCCTGTTTGTGCCAGATCTGATTATAGTCGAGTTTTTCAATTTAGCTGCTGTGAGGAATGTGCCGGGAAGCATTCGGAAAACCAATCAGAGGGTCTGGTGTTTATAATTGTTGTTAAACCTCCCCAGAACACACATTCTGCAGGTATGCAGGTATGTGTGTGTGTGTGTGAATGTCCTGTGTTATAGGACTGTAGGCTGCCAGTTTCCTGGCTGGATAATATCCAGTGACAAGACTGAGATATTTAACTTTGCCATTTGTATACACACACACACAAAACTTACTGATCTGTGTACCCTCCCTTCAGGTGGCAGCCATGCGTTGGAGAACCGGCAACCCAACTCTCCCAGCCTCCGTGTGCAGCATGCCATGCCGCACAGGTGAAAGGAAGAAAGTTGTAAAAGGTGTGCCGTGCTGCTGGCACTGCGAACGCTGTGAGGGATACAATTATCAGGTAGATTTCCAAAAGATACACAATATACTTCTGGATTAATCGGTTTAATCCAGACTATGAAGTATGCTTCCTAAATACAGTAGTTTATACTTTTGTTTCCTAAGTACCCTAAGCCATCAAACCAAGTGCTCTACCTAAGTGTCCCATTCTAAATTAATATATGCAGGAAAAACCCATGGATGCTATCAGAGCAAGTGGAAGTGGATGATATGGGTTAAGGGGAAAGGTTTGATTGCATGTTATAAAGATTTCTTTGATTTTAATGATATTTTTGGGACGGTTTGGCAGCTTGTTGTGTTTCTTATTGTGTTAGAAAAGTTCTAGAACACATAAGCTCATGAGCGGACTTCCATTGCTCAAAACATAATAAAGAAAAAGGAAAATCTCAGTCATTACAGCAGCAGGTAATTCTTGTCAGGGTTTGAAGTCAATATATTTTTATACATTCATCCATTTGCTGTGAAGTCAATAATCAGTTGCCACATAACTCTGGGAAATTGTGAAGAGGCATGACCAGAATACAGTTATGTGAAGAGGTAAATACACCTTCTGAGCTTTAACACATCAAAACAGAAAGATCTGAGATGAACAGCAGAACAATACATTTCTGTTTTATTATTAACAAAACCTGAGACATAATGCAGAAGCAGATATGTCATTACCAGTTTCAGATGACTATTTTAAAATCTTAAAAGAGCTGCTGTTGCTACTCATCAATCTTTGAAAAGAAAAGCTACAAGGTCAATTCTAAATAATTAAATCTAATTTTCCTATTAAAGACTTAATTTTTACAAGTTAAAAACATTAAACACAGTCGTCAACTTTCTCCAGAACTTCCCCCAAATAATCTATAAGCTACTTCTATAACTATTGAATCGTGGACTGTAATCCTTTTTTTTTCTTGCACAACAAATCTGGATTTTGGCTTAGAGAATATTCAGTAAATAATTAAATAACTTTAAGGAAGTAAATATGTTGTACATCTTCATATCATGACATGGAGAATATATGCATTGTGTTTTGTCCTGCATTATGTGGGCTCTACAGCTCATCCAGTGTTAGTTAAGCTGGTAATTATCAGTGTGGAATTAACTAAATGTATTATAAAATAAATATATATGTTTCTTTAAAAGACAGATTAGTGCACAAGTTAAGTTTTAATATACATTGTTGCTTTTTCCCTTAGGCTTCAGAGTTTACCTGTGAGCTGTGTCCATATGAGATGCGACCGGATGCCAATCGCACCGGCTGTGTTCCCATCCCAATCATCAAGCTGGAGTGGCACTCCCCCTGGGCCGTCGTCCCAGTTTTTGTCTCCATGTTGGGCATCATTACTACCTCTTTCGTCATTGTCACGTTTGTGCGTTACAATGACACACCGATTGTTCGAGCATCTGGTCGGGAGATGAGCTACGTGCTGCTGACGGGGATCTTTGTGTGTTACGCCATTACTTTCCTGATGATCGCCACACCCGATGTGGGTGTTTGCTCTTTTAGGAGGATTTTCTTAGGCTTGGGGATGTGCTTCAGCTATGCTGCACTGCTCACAAAGACCAACAGGATACACCGCATCTTTGAGCAGGGGAAAAAGTCTGTTACAGCACCCAGGTAATTAAAAAAGAGCTCCCTGTTTCGGTGCATACTCTGTTTGCCTTTTGCATGTTCAGTATTTGGATGGTGTGTCCATTACTTTGCTTAAATTATGTTTTTGTTTTCTTTTTGGGCACACTAGTGTGTGTAGTCACTCAAAGACTTAACCTCAATTATGTCCTTATTAAACTACCTGAAATCATTACTCATCATTTACTTTTCATACACAATTTATGTGTGCCATGAACTCAAAGTGACCTCTTGCACTCTGCAGTCAGTGTGAGGGACTTTAGAGGTAAATGCAGGATTTAATAACACCCAGGTTCATGTCTGTGCTCAAATGATAATCTGTTTTCCCTTTATTCTGTCCAAGGTTTTTGCATATCATGTTGTCACTTTGTTTTTTTATCCTGATGCTGTTTTTTTTAAGCTCCCCATTGACTCAAACCTTTTTGTTGCTTCAGAAGAAAAAAAATACTATAAAATTTTCAGCGTTTACTTTAAGCACAATAACATTTAGTATTTTTTAAGATCAATATAAAACATCTTATACCAAATATATATTTAAAATAAAAACCTATTTGTAATAAATGTGAAGCTGCTAAATGTGTAAACTTCATTTAAACTGGTCGTCTTATGCAACACTTAGTTAAGGGGTAATTCAAGGCTCCATATTGGGCCCCATCCTTTTCTCAGTGTTATTCATTCAAAGATTTTCTTTTTTCTTTTGCCGTAAACTTATTGGTCTATATGCCTATGTAAACTAACAAATAAAGTCATGGAAAAACTTAAAAAAAAACTATTTTGCTTGGCCGAAGCAGCATGAAGTCTCCTTTGTAAGAGGAAGGTCTTTCCCCTTCTGCAAAACTTTGAGAGTAATCAGTCTTTTATTTAATCTGGTTTCTACAACTTTAAGTCTTATGATATGTATGCTTATCTCTATCAGTCATTTATTCATTGGTTTTATAGACTGAAATGTGTCACTTAGCCAACATGTGACATGAATACACACTGAAATGCAAACTTACACACTGATCCATATTGGCAACAAGGTTAAAGTCACACTCCAGGTGGAATACTGAGCTCTAACAACTTATTGCTCTTGGATATTCTTAGATTGAAGATGAAAACCTCAACCTGTGTGCATGGAGGTGTAGGGGTTAGCGTTGATTTTTGTGGGAATTAACAGGTGTAGGAAAACGATGAATGGATGAATGCCTTCATTCAATATTGACACACCTCCAAGTCACTTAGTCATTTCTGTAATCTCCTCCTCTGCAGGTTCATCTCTCCTGCCTCACAGCTCGTCATCACCTTCTCCTTGATCTCAGTTCAGCTCCTTGGCGTTTTTATTTGGTTTGCCGTGGACCCACCTCACACTGTAGTGGACTACGGCGAACAGCGCACTCAGGACCCCATGGCTGCTCGCGGAGTCCTGAAATGTGACATCTCAGATCTGTCGCTCATCTGCTCTCTGGGTTACTCCATCCTGCTTATGGTGACGTGCACAGTTTATGCCATCAAGACACGAAGCGTGCCTGAAACCTTCAACGAAGCCAAGCCCATCGGATTTACCATGTACACCACCTGTATCATCTGGCTGGCGTTCATACCCATCTTCTTTGGGACGTCACAGTCTGCAGAAAGGGTGAGTTAGTGTGCATGTTGAAGATAAATGATATACATTTCTTTTCCAGTGTTTAAGAATGTGTTGGGTATCATGAGCAGGTTCTTGGTTTTCTAAGGACAACATTGTATTGTACGTGTTAGCAGTTTTGATGTAGGACGTCATATGTGTGGTTACATGGATGATTGTAGGAGATGCTCAAGTGTTTATGACACATCACTTATGTGTACATTATACACTTAACTTTAGCTTTAATAAGAGATTTTTTTATTTTAAGTTATTATTTTATTGCTATGGTAAAAGAAATATTTCTACTTTCATCATTTGAACTTATTTAGAGGAAATCTTCATGTCTGTCTTGTGGGACAGACATGATTACTTCTGACTTGGCGTCTAGGATCATCTGAAAAAAACTGTGTGTGTGTGTGTGTGTGTGTGTGGGGGGGGGGGTTCCTTTTGGCTGAAAGACTGGAATTAGACCTTGGTCCAAGCTCCTGGAACGTTATTGAGTAAATGAGTTTCTATGCAGCAATCCAAATGCCAACATTTAGTTCAGCTAATCGGGTAAATTTAATGCTAAGAGATTTTCAGGTGAAATGCTCATCACTGCAGATCAGGACCACAATGTGACGACGTCTTATGATGGAAAGTAAAACAGAAAAAAAATCATTCTTGATTTTTATCAGTACATATTGAAAAGACTGAGAAGAGTCACCAGTAACTGATCGAGTGCCAGTTTCGCAGCCTATAAGAATACATCGTCTCATCTTAGTATAAAAACACACACACACACACACACACTAAACAGCCAATATAGGTCATCTGATATCATCTTGTTTACTGACACTATTGCAGTGGTGGGTTATTGATTCCATTTTTTGATAGGGTGACTACCTTAGTTTTAATAGTAAAACCCTTCATATACTCATTTAGATTCATTGCAGGCCATTGATTGCAGATTTCACTGTGCTTGACGATGCTGAACACGTATTCGTTTGTAAAATAAATGTGCACATGTATAGACAGATAAGAAGTAAAGCAACGCATGTAAACCCACTGATCTGAGACCAGTTTTTTCACTGGCCCCAGCTATGAGAATGCCATCAATTTGAGGCGATAACGTTTTTCCATTCTATTCTATTCTATTCTATTCTATTCTATTCTATTCTACAGTCATTTAGCTGACGCTTTTATCTGAAGCGACATACATCAGAGAAAACACAAGCAAGAAATCAAACAGGGGACATGATAGATAAGTGCCAGACTGCTGCAAGTTGCTGGTTGGACACAAGTGTTATATATATATATATATATATATATATATATATATATATATATATATAGCAAAGAGCTGGAAAGATATCTTATAAACCACAGGTGTTTAGAAAGCTTGCTTGTGTATCAAGAAGACCTCTGTAAGACTTCTTCAGATAACCATTATCACAATCCCAAATACCATCATTGTGTGTCTGTGTCATTCTCTTCTATATACAAAGTTATGTGTCCACTGAATGTATAAGGACTTCCTTATAGATAAGATGAGATTAGACCTTTATTTTTCCCCAGCAGGGACTTTCCGTATGTCAGCAGCTAGACGGGAAGGATCAAAAGTATCAAATAAAACAAAAAATACAGATATACAAGAGGAGAATTTAAATTAAAACTGTATTCATTATTTGCTCTAACACTAATTTATGTTGTTTCTATTGTGGATTATCTGAGTTATTTTGTCTAGTGTGATCAGTGCTTGTTATAAAGTCTTAACTGCTGCAGGAAGGAAGGATCTGTGATATGCTTCACACATTTAGGCTGAAAGTCTGTCGCTGAAGGAGCGCTGCAGTGCTGTCAAAGTGTCCCGGAGGGGGGTGGGAGCTTATGCATCATCTTCCTTTCTCCCACCACCTCTACTGGGTCCAAGGGGCATCCCAGTAAAGAGCTGCCCTCTGGAAAGCAGTAAACTCCTATAATCCCTTCCAATTTTGGAGTGTCAGTCAGGCAATTTTCATTTCTCTCTTTCCCTACATCTCAGCCCATTTTCTTTTCAAGGCAAGATACCAGCCTCAGCTTCTCTGCAAAGAAGCTCACATCAAAGCGATCCTGTCTAATCACACATCAGGGAAATCATACGCCTGCTGGATGTTTCTGTGTTTTTCTGACTTTTTCCTCACAAGAAGCCAGAGTTAGTTATAGTTATTGAAGCAGGAAAGTTAGAAGCACGTGGTTCTTTTTTATCTTCCATTTCCTTCCCATCAGTGATCTTTTTTTGATTTTACTATATTCACACAATAGAGTCTGATGACTCTGGACTTGCTCGCTTTCCTCAGACAGAGGCTTCATTTTCTTTACTTTTTCATCCCATTGCTGGTGGCAGCTCCTCTAACCTTTAAATGACTGAGTGTGAATGACAGAGCAAGACTTTGACCTTTGACAAGACTTTCTATATATTATTTTGTGCTTGTTACCATTTGTAGGTGCTGATGCGTCCTCACAACTGTAGGGTGGGTTCATGTGTGAAATCATCTGTGTGTTTTTATGACCTTAAAAGAGTATATCTGTGAGTTTCTGTGCACATTATCTGCCATGTCTCGCAGGATGGACTAAACAGCATCCAAGCCATATTTGCTCTGCTAATTAGCATGTCCACCAGCAACTTCCCATGTACCTGCATTGGAGTGTGTTTGTGCAGTGTTAGAGTTAATTGGAAAATCCACCAGTGCACATTTGCGTGTTTCTGTGTGTTGTTTCTAATTGGAATATCCTCTGGAGTGTGTGGCAGCTGGCTGGCTAACAGAGAGAGCAGAAGACAGGGAGGAGAGAGGAGTGAAAGGAGTAAACAGGTAATGATGTGACTTGCTGATAAGGCTTTAATGAGCAGAGCTTCACTAAGGACATAGTTTTGCTTTCAGAGATAGGGGAGGAGGACGGGCCTATTGTGAAGTTAGTCTGAGGTTATTATATATCATAATTCACATTTTGACTAACTTTGTCATCAAAATGCCAGTGAACGTATGTGCAAGGTACATCAGGCTTGGATACTTCATTATGTCCATTACTACCTCTGGAATCTTTATATGTGAAGCTTTTTAAAAGATCAGATGGGTTGATCATAAATGAATGGCAGTAAGGTGATGATGAACCCTCCAAAGCAGAAATTTGCACCCAGTGCAGGTCTTGTTCTGTAGGTCTACACTCAGTGGGAGCATTTTACATATTTTTCCCCTTAACAAATAACATTTTTCTTTCCAAAGTCCACCCTCTAATATATTCCATTTTTAGTCACCCACACTTTACACTTCAATTAAATTTCTTTGGTTTGCTGGAGATGCCACTTACATTGCAAACTGCAAACATTTGATTTACAACTACTTCTATATTTCCTAGAAGGATCCTTCTAGCTGCTAATGAAATGAATAGTAAATATTGGACATTGCTTTTTACGCCTGTGAAAATACAGATTTAATTATAACGTTTTATGTATGAAGACATAGCCTGATAGAAAATTATCTGCTCTTTAACAGGTCTCAAAATAAATTAGTTTTTAATTTCATTTGTGAAATGTAGCTTTTTATTATTCACAGTTTAAATAACAAAGCTAGACAGACAGCATTGTCAGATGTTCACATTTTAATGATAAGTTTACACTTGGAAACACTGTGAAAGTGAAAAGTAGCAGTTTCATAGCACAGCCATTGTGACACATCTGAAAGGAAACTTTAGTAAATGATATGTATGATTTATTTATTATATTTTTATTTTATGGTTATGGAAGGGCTTGTATTTTCTGTCACACTGCGACATTTGAACTTGTACATAATTCCAGCTTTGGTCAAATAAAAGTTAATCTGCCAGAGGAGGATAACTTTACTTCATAATATTTCTTGAAATAACCAATTATTTCTAGACTTTGACAAGTGAGTAATACATTAAGACACGTGGTTGTTCAAAGTCAGTTTGATTAGAAGAAAAAAGTCCTTTAAAACTAACCTGTCAGTAACTATTCCAGCATTTAGTCTCACTATAAAAAATCAAATTCACCAATTGCAGTGCAGTCATTACAGTTGATGGTGTAACTCAAAGCAGAGCAGCTCATCCAGTTGAGTCCCACTTCATCCTAGTCAATGTCCTTCACCCACCCTATTACCAATTTAGAGTACTGGAGAAGCCACTGGTTCAGACTGGATTGATACTGGCACGAACCCACCTCAGCTTACATTTACTCTTTCTCCACCAGCAGAGTAAATGAACGATAATGGTGGATTCAACATTTGTGTTCATTAAAAATACTGAATCAAACTATTCCACTGTCATTTATTTCACTTAGTGAACTTTGTCCAAGTTTTAAAGGAAAACAAATCAGTTCAGAAGGATCATCTTTATGAAATGCTCGTTTTAAGATCTTTTCTCTCAAAATGAAAAATAAACAACACTGAAATAATCATTGTCAAGTTAGTTTTGAGGGATTTTGTACTTAAAGAACATGAAACTAATTGTTAATTCTGTTAATTCTTCCCAGATTAGTTACTTTACTTTCTGGAGTTTCTGGATAACTCCCTGTTTGAGAACCAAAGTCTAGAACCTCAGTTGATGTCTGAATAATACTTTATTTTCTGCTCAGGGATGCTTAAGTCCGGTCCTCAAGATCTATCCTGCAACTTTTAGATGCATCTATTGTCCAACACAGCTGAATCCAATGAATGGCTCGTTAGCAGACCTCTGGATGACACGCAGCAGAGGAAACTCAACTATTTGATTCAGGTGTGTTAGAAAAAGTTGCATCTAAAAGTTGCAGGATGGTAGATCTCCAGGACCGGACTTGAGCACTCCTGATCTCAGATCATCCATTGCCACATTCTTTTATTCCTGGTGTTATTAACCAGATTTATTCTGTAGAATTTCTTCAATGTACAACCCCCAGACCCTGAAAAAAGGGAGGATGGTTTATCAGACCACCCTAACCATACTCCCTGTAATTTCCTCTATCTTTCCAACTCCCTGAATACTCAACAAAGCTCTGATTCACAGAGATGAGAAAAAGATGAAGGCAAAACACAAAGAGCTTAAAGAAAAAGTTGCAACTGCAGAGAAACTGAACCTAAAATCTAAGAAATGAATTAAGAAGGAAAAAGTGAGAAGGATTCTTCCAGTAACCATCACCAATACGAGGGTGGTATTGTTTTTGAAATGGGTCGAGCTACCATGCTGAAGATCTTGGCTTTAGACAGCTTCTGCCGCGCCCTGCAGACATGTGAAAGGTTGTGTGGTGTGAATGTGCAAGCATGCTTCTCCTCTGCCTGTCTGTGAAGCTCTAACCACAGGATATAGCCTCTCTCCAGCTATCTCTGTGTGTGCCCAATCATTCCTGTGCCTGATGCCATGGACAGAAGCCCTTTCTCGTTACTCTTGTCTGTCTTTTCCTCTTTCTGTGATTCCCTTTTTGTCTCCCAGTGAGCCACTTCTTCTGTTCTCTAGATGCCTTTAATATGGTCAACTGGTTATCTTCCTGCCTCTTACAGCAGACATTCCTCCTCAACCTGCAACATTACTTGCTGTGTGCGCATGTTTTTCACAGCAGGTGTTTTACTCTTTGTCATTTTGTGTGAACCAGTTGCTTTCAAAGACTAGTTTTACTCTTTTACTTTGTTTGTACACTAATTTAAGGGCTACTCAAGTTTAACATTCTACAAATGCATCTCATCAAATTACGTTGTAACCATAAAACTGATGATACTTAGGTGTCTATACGTAGTCAATTAGTGAAGTGACCATAAGGCCAAAAACACAACAAACTGTATGTTCTGAACATCTATAGGTTTTTATACAGTTCTTAGTCTCTTAGGCCTCAGAGTCTGATTATTTCTTCGATACATTGTTCATGTTTATCTAACAAACAAGGCAAGACATATACAACACCCAAAAATCCAAAAAATATACATTTAAGAAAAGGAAAAATGGCCAATTAACTTTTAAAAAGTAACATGTGTCTTCCTGGTGATTCCCAGGAGGTTATAAGGGCTAAATAAATCCAGTGTTGTTGCTTAATGTCCAAAGACAGATTTATAACTTTGGTTCATGTGGAAGTTCAACAACCGCTCAGATCCTTAACCAGAAGATACTGCTGGTATTTGACCAAAGCTGGATGAAAAAGAGACTTGTAAAAGAAACTTTGTAATTAGATGAGGTCAGGATGTAAACACAATGCTCAAAAGAGATGGAATAACTGGGAGTTGAGGGTGTAAAAAAAAGGTGGCAAAATGTCAAGTGAAGATAAAAGAAGGCATCAGGAAGCAGGCAGCTGAATAAGTGAGTTTAGAAAAGAGGATATAAAAGAGGGTGGGATTCACAAAGATCGATCATTAAAGTTGCAGGAAGACATGAAAACTAATATGTATGCAGATAAGAATTTGCTATTTAAATAATAAGAGTGAGATGAAGAAAAATGATCCATATTTGAACTTTCTTTCACCTGTTTCTTACTCTGTTTAATGTGTAACTGCTGTGATTTGAGTGCTTCAGGTTTCACTGTCTCTGTGGAGACAGAATGATGGGACCTTCAGTCAATAACAGAACTGAGACAAATCCAGGTCTATCTCACTGAGACACGTTGTCCCTAATGCTTCTGATTTACCTTAATGCAAACTTACACAGTACAAACAATAAAACTAAATAACATTTATCATTTTAATTGTAAGGAAAATGTCAATTTTGTAGTATTTTTTCTGTTATTTGAGAATTTATTGATAAGAAACTATAAGACTCTCAGTTTGTGTTTTGGAGGCTGGTAACTGCGCGGCAGGAATGACCTCCTGTGTTGTACAGAGGCTATGAAGGATTTTCCTTTGTACAATCGGCTCCAGAGTTATTCCCAGTGTGGAATCAGACCTCTTGGTTAGTTTTTTTCTGTTTTAAGACCAACGTGTCAGACATTTATTCACCATTACACTTTGTATTAGGCTCAAGAAAGCCAAATACTTTAACATTTATTGTCAATCATGTCATAAAGAAACATGTTTATTATATAATTATAACAGTAATTATGTAATAGTTATAAATGAACAATACATACTGCATGGATTTCATCAAGTGTATTGTAAAATGTTCAGATAGGTATTTTAGATTTTAATTATAATCTCTAATAACTTAGAAATGGAGAATATAAAAGTATATTACATAAGGAAAGTAGGCTTTACAGTTTTTAACAAAACTAATGCTTGTACTGTGCTGTCTTGTCCTTATTGTTGGACAGCCATAGGCTTTCCTCATGGTCATACCATACAAAAATAGGTCTTATATATTTATTCACTTGCTTTCTGGCGTATGTGTAGCAGGTAAAGTGCTCATTTTAACTATATTCAATTCAATTCAATTCAACTTTATTTGTATAGCGCCACTTCATGACGGTGTCATCTCAGGGCGCTTCACATCTT
>JBAMHV010000025.1:11692252-11706395 GCA_037177535.1 Pseudomugil gertrudae
TGCGACACCAAACCGTCTTATATCCAAATAACTATGGAGCAGTGGCTTCAGACAGGGTCACTTAAAAGAAGAAAAATTAAAATAAATATTTTACAACAAAAATATTGTAAAAGCTGCATTTGGTGTTGTAGACTTGTGAATGGTTTATATTAACACATTGTTCCTGGGATGTTTAGAGTCAGGTGGTCCGTGAGTTAGTGTTGTAAAGGTTAAATGGTCCTTGGACTGAAAAAGTTTGAGAAACACTGCTCTAAACAAAGCTCATTTAGGATTCTGCAGCCCCAAACTTCCCCACGTAAATATTTAATCACTCCAAGAAAGGCTTTGCTTTACATCTTATGGCATACATTGTAATACATCTAATCACCATACATACATTTGGCTGTATGTATGGTGAATGGAACAATATACCAGAAATAATCCATCCAGATCTTCTAGGCCGACTGTCTGGCAGGTTGTAAATATCTATTAGATACAAGATACATTGGAGATACATTTAATTTAAATCATGTGTGCTGCAGGAAAACGTTTAAAACATTAAGTTTTGAAGACAATGTTTAGTGATGCGTTTAGAAAGAAAATAAGAGGTTAATCCCAACCTGCACATAGACTTGACATTTTGGGACTTCTTTCTTTGAAATCTATTCTAAAAGTTCCAAAAACCTCATATTACTGTCATCACACACACAGACACACACACACACAGACCCTATTTTTTCTATTTATTGTTGGAGATGGTCATGCAATGAATAAAAATGTTAAGCTATTAAATGTACTCTTCTGCTCTAACAGTCCTTCTGACTTCATACACGAAACGTCGCAGTAAGGTGTATAAATATTCTGTTTCTTAACTAAACTGGCTGTGGTCGGCTTTCAGGATATACTAATCTATTTCTTAATTTACAGTAAATGATTCAGTGACACGTACCTGAATCCAGGCTTCTGCTCCGTGTTGTTTTCCTAATTGTTCTTGGCAGCACAGCAGCATTGTGATTAACTGCACAGTTGCTGCAGCACCTGTCTCAGTAAATCGTGCATATCCTGATCGACATGCAAGTGACTGAGGCATGTTGACTGGATTACCATAATGTATCAAGCAAGGTTTATTTAATGGCTTTATTTTCTCTGATAACTTATCTTTTAACAAGGGCATGAATTTGGGTTGTGCTAATAAATGCAGTATTTTTAGATGATTTAGGTTTTGCTAATCTATTCTGAACTGCTCAGTCATATTTGATTAGATTCAACTTGGAAAAAATGTAGTTTGAACTTTTTTTCTTTAATGACCATGTTTTGCAGTTTCTTCCAGCATGTGGTTGATTCTCGGTTTGAGTGCAGCAAACAAATTACAACATAACTGTGACTTGCAATTATAATTCTAAATCCTGCTTTATTTACACTTTACTTCATTGCAAATCAGCTACTCTGCTCCCAGCATATCATAGGTCAGAAGGAGCTTTAGATTCCTGCTGATAGAAGGTATACATATGGGCCAACAAACAAGACTTTTTTCAATTATTAAATGAAAGTAAAGCATTTATAGGAACATAAAACTCCATGTTTGGATTTGTAACATGCCCACTGCTGTCTATCTTGTATTGTGGTGTCCTTAAAAACCAGCTGATGGCTAATTTAACTAACAGGGAAGCATGGCATATTGTTTTATATCCCTTGTCCTTCTCCTTTGGTACGAGAACAGAACATCTGTCGCTGAGGGCTCAGATTATCTACACAACTATAAGGTCACATGTTGACAAGATTTCGAGGTGCAATGGTGACAAGACTGTGGCTCACACCTATAGAAGCAGCTGCTCAGCTGGCTCATGCTGTTAATAGCTACTGCGCTGCCTGCATGGTGTTAGCATCTGGCATATGGTTCGTCAGAAGATAGCTCCCCTAAACCTTGTGAAGAAAAGAAGAGCAAAGGCAACTATATTTATTTTCAGAGAAGAAAAAAGGAAAGGTGGGAGTTCTTGTGGAGAAAGGGAGAACTGGAAAAAAAAGATAAAGGAAGAATGAAAGATTACACACTGAGGGTATTTCAGGCTACAAAGATACAAACCAAAACCATGCATCTGTGACTTTGGCTTCATTCTTAGTCTACAGGAGGCTTAAAGCTCCCTGAAAGAGGATGAAAATGAGGTGACTGAAGGGAAATCCAAAAAAAAAGCTCTTCTGGTTTTAAGCTTGCTACATGGCAGCATGCTTAGCCTCTGATTAGCACTTACTACATGTGGTTAACATCTGCAGTAGCATGTGGCTGTTTAAATATTAGCTGCCAAACGAAGCTGTGCAGAGGAGACTGTGAAGGAGGAGCAGGTGTTTTAACAAGCCTGTGCATTATGAAACATTAACACATGGAACTCTTTTACAAATCTTAAAGATTTACATCTTTAATGCATACAAACAATAATCTGTTTAAGTGAGCTAGTTACAGCTTCCTTGATGTTTTCCTTCAGTGCTTATCAAGTTACTGCATGTACTAATAATGTTAGTAGCACTGGTACAAATTACATGCACAAACTCCCATGAGTGCCCGATGGGTGACTCATCTGTTCTTGTTGATGCTTTGAGCATTGCAACAGTGTAAAGCTGCAGATGATGGCACAAAATGTACCAACATAAATAGGACCTGAGAAGACGAGGTAATGCTAGGAACTTTCCCAGGACATGGCATCTCTGCTGATTCTGTCTCACTAAGTCAGTCCATCCAGAGGGAAGGGGCTGGGAAATAAAAACTTACCCCCAACACCATCTGTCTGACAATAGGAATTAATTTCAAATCACGTTTACGTCTCCCGGTCTACTGTAATTGCTTTCCAGGCTGCACTTTGCTAGTGAGAGGTTTGACAGTGAAAATGAAGCTGACGCACAATCTCATCCTCTATTGTGCGTTGGAGTGCAATTCGCATGTGTTTTGTCAGGAATTTGTCACAGTCTTTTGTCTCAAAGAATGGGTGACATTGCTGTTGTTACTTGTGCTGACCAGATTTTTCTTCTTACAGTTTTATAGAGCTCAACTAAAGAGATGGAAAGAGAGAAGGTTAAGAGTGGAAACAGAGATGACAGAGAGCAAGTGACTCATCTGCTAGGATGAGTAAAATGAGTTTAAAACAGGTTGAATTACAGAAAGATTTAGATCATTCTTGAATGTTGTTGTTATAGTAGTTTGAGGGGTGGGTGAAGCCATTTGCAACATGGAGTGCCCTGCAGGCATTACTTTTTGGTGAAAATGGGCTGACTTTGTTCCCCTTAGCTGTGCTGTGCTCCGCAGGGTCTGGTTGTGGTACCATGCAGCTGGTGAAAGTGCTTAAAGTGATGGCAGGATAGAAAGTGTGCATGATGGCAGACAGGACTCTGGCTGTTCTTAGTTTGCGGAGGAAATAGAGATGCTGCTGGGCTTTCGATTTCATTGATGCCATGTTGGTGCGCAGACATCCACTACGCAGAAACCTACTGTTCTCTTTGTATCATAAAGCATGCATCCTATATTTAGTGTGTTGGTTATGGATTTAATTCTGCCAACCTGAACGTCTACCTGCGGTCTCTCAGTCAGTTTCTAGCAGCCACTTTCCTTTCAAAATCGTGTAGATATATTTACATAAATATAATAATGTTTTTGATTTCACCGTTTCCTTTAGTTGTGTTACCACAACATTGCTCAGGGATGTAATCCATGGCTTCTCCTGCACACCAACAATTTCACTAATTACCGCTCTGACAGATTTGCACAAAATTAAACAAATGTTCTGTAAAACATATTTAGATCTTTGAATTTTTATTTTGCACCATTATCTTGTCAAAAATGGATGAACGAGTGCAATATTTTATTAAAACAAATTCCAAAATGTATGTTTTTTTATTTAAGAAGAAATGCATCATAAAAGATGGCAGAAGGAAATACACGGTAGGATCTATTTTACCAAAGTTGTTATAAGGATTAAATCACATTATATATATAACTACCGCTCAGACATGGATTGTTAGCAACAAGCTAATTTAGAGGTTTTTCACATTTTTTTCTCCATATCTGTTCATCTCCACTCTAGTTTTAAGGGGGTAATCTCAGATTTGTCTTCAGTTTACTAACCATGTATTCTTCTTTTCAATCCCAAGTTTTTATTTCCAATTTTTCATCTATAATAGCAAACTAAACTTAAGGGCAGTTATCTTCAGACTGATGAAGTAAAGCTACACCAGCTACTTACATGTCTAAAATGTGGGATATAACCCTGTAAATCAGCAGAAAAAATTCCCACTGGAAGGTTTTCATTTGTTTTATTTTTGTAAAACTTTCTAAAAACCTATAATGCATCAATCAATCAAAATGTAGTTGTCTCAAGAGAGCTGGAGGAAGTGAATACTCTGGTTTACGAGATAAAATGAAAAACATTTTGCTTTCCATCATATGAAATTAAATTGTATGAAGGACTTTTTGACAAACAGGTAAAAACAGCTCGTTTTCAAGTCTGGATAATTAACTTTTACTGGGCAATCTAAAGAAAGCATCAATGACAAAATGAAAAAATCTTCCAAAAGACGTCGTTCACGTCAGGTTATCATGTTGGCAGAGATTTTGCTGTTACCCGTGTGTGTGCCTTTGCAGGCTGATGCAAAGGGAAAACATTTGCACAGTGCCAAGGAACGCTAACACGGCCACGAGTTATGGAAAAGAATTAAAATGTAGGTTAAGAACAGGGTGGAACCCTACTGAGAGCAAAACAATCGCACTCAGCTTGAGGCTTGGATCTTAGAGGTGGATTGGAGCATACTGTGACATTTGGAGATTATGGCTGCCAATTACTAAGACATAAAAGTAAAACAGCCTTATTTATAGAACATTATTAAACACTAATCCCAAATATTTACAGGATAGAGAGGGTTAATATGGGCCAGTCCAGGGGAAATAGTTTCCATTAACTACTGCAATACTTACAGTTTAACTTTTGACTTTAATATATTATAACTTTGTTCAGTTCACGCAGCCAAATTTAGCACACCTGGTTCTATAAGTTAGAAATTATTACAAAGAGTGTAATACAACAGAATACTGTAACCATATTGTGTAATGGAATATTAGTCTTTTCTTCATGCAGTGTTATTGTGATATTTACATTTATTTGTTTCTATTTATTTTTATCCATTACTAAATGTTACTGGTCTCAAAGCTGAAGAGCAACAGAAGTGTTTCCTGTATTTAAGCAGGTAGAAGAAAGAAGGTGAGGACACGGCACTTCTCTCTCGCCCAAATCATTTTAGCTCAAGCAGCGGCAGCGTCCATCTCCTTTTCTGCTCCCAGGGCAGCAAGAGAGAACAAATGTTCCGCACCCCCCTTTTTTTACATAAACAAAATTCTAAGTGCAAAATGATCACAAAATAATTACAAATAAAATAAATGTGGTTATCTTATTCAGGTGTGGCAAATAAACACACAACTGTGAAAAACTAATCTTTGGCTCATAAATAAACAAAAGGTCTATAGACATGAGACAAACTCTTATAGCGAGACCTGATTAGAGCTCATTTCATAACTCATGTTATGATAGAACTGGGGGAGCTGTCAAATATGGATAAAATACATTTTCACTCATTAACTATTAGATTATTTAATCTGAATCCACAGTTGTGTTCACTGTTCAATAAAACACAGGATATACTGTCAATTCATACAGTTTGATGCAAATGTTCCTTTTATATATGAACTACGAGCCCCTAAAGCAGCAACATGTATCTGAACACAAATAAACAACATGAATATAGTTTTTTTTTTTCAGTTTTCTGGCTCTTATAAGCTCGAGTTTAGAAATACCTAATAAAGCCAGACTAGTTATACTACTTACATATGATGTATGTTGATAAAATGTAACTATGATGGTTTGTTTTTAGATGTATAAACTTTAATAAAGTGGGTGTAGCCTTCTTGTTTACCATTAAAAAAATGTGTTTGTAAAATTACATTATTTCTTCATGTTTAAAGTAGATTTTACAGCTGAACTAGTACTGATTCTGTAATCGTGAGAAAAACAAAATTAAGATCATCTAGCCAAACCATCAGTAAAAAACCTGCTTCAACAATGAAAGACACCAAACACAGTTAATTATAAGATAATACAAAATATGATACAAAAATATGAAAAAAATAGCCTTAAACAGGGAGAGATTAATTAAATTGTGAGATTTTTAACAGAAAAAAATGTAAAGCAGGCAACAACTGCAGAAAACAAATGTCCACACCACATCACAATAATCCAATCGCTGCAGGGTCATCTGTGAAGCTGGTTATTGTATGCTGGCAGCAATTAAAGTGCTGTTTTGTGTGTATGTGTGTGTTTAAGTGGAAACATAATGACCTTCCTGTGATTTTTAGAGCAACTGATTTTGAAGATCTCACACTGCAATACAGAAGTTTAAGGAATTACGGCCTTTAAACCCCCAAACCAAAAAAAAAAAAAAAAAAAAGAGTACGGAATAGCTACCATTATTTTTTTAAAAGCAGTCAGCAATCAGTTGGACAATACCATTCCTCCTTTAGCAATGTGCTGTAATTGCACAAGTCTAAGTTAAAAAAAAAACACTGGGTTTTGCCCTGTCAAGTCAAAAACTTTCCCCATGATGCCAAGCCATGTTTCCCAGTTGTGCTTTAATTATTAAATTCAAAAGGTTATGATGCATTTGGGCTTTAAAGAAACTTATAGAACATTGCATAGACAGATACACCCTCATCTACATTTTGGGGAGGATTGAGAATTTAAGGTATTCATTTGGAAGCATGAATGTGTTGATGCGTGCGTCTTCACCTGCAACTTAAGCCACTTTCCTCTGTCAGCATGCAATCAGAAGGTTGGAGAATAGAGTTAGCAAAAACCAAAAGCATTCAAGCCAGCATAAGCTGCACCTTTAAAAGCTCCAACCTATCATCGTAATGGTGTTTGATTCTGAAAATGGATGCCCCTGAAGGACTACCCATTGTAGAGCCACAATTTCATACATATAAGCCCTTTCCTCCGCCCCAGCACGTCAAGGCATTTCATCTAATGGCTGAAATGGCACTCCTCTACTCTCCTTTCCAGAGAAACCATTCAGAAAACGCCAAAAGGCATCTTACTGCAGTCTTGGTGATTGGTCATGTCATGCCATGCCCGCTGGGTGTGTCATTGAGGTAGCTGTCGAGTGTGCAAGTGTGCACACAGCAGAACACATAGTTGTTCTGTGCCTTCAAGCTGTTTGCAGAGGAGGAACTTTCCCAGCTTCAGTCATTTCTCTCTCGTTAAAATGTGATTGCTCCTTATGTTTATACGGAAAACACAAAAAAAAAATAAATATCATATGGAAATCTTTTTTAAAAAATAGTCTGAGCAAAGATTTATTAAATTCTGTGTTGTAATAGTAATAAATCTATTTTAAGCACTTATGAATATGTCATCAATGTAGTATATATTTCCATTGATACAAAAAGGAAAAAAAAAGTTTTGATATTTCATTGAAATGCCTCCGTGTGATTATATACGTCATTATAACTTCCTAAGTTTTCCATGACACCAAAGATGGACTTGTTTGCAGATCTTCACAGCTATATAAAGCACCTTGCAAAGTGTGTTGATATTTTACAGGTGTTTCTGAACATGAGTGTAGCTGAAGGAAGGGAGGATGTGTCAGCTTCTATTACTTGACTGGTGTTGCAGACTATGAGAGCAAGAAAGTGTGATATTTGGCTTATTGGTGCTCACAAAATGTTTCAAACATCTGGTCAGTTTTTTGGGGCGTTTCTAAAAACCTGAAGGTACATGTGAAGCTTCAGCCTTGCACATCCGATCACCGAGATGATAATCATAAAAGATATATCATCCCACGGCCGTTGCTAAGAGTTATGTTTCCTCACATAAAAAAGTCACACGATGAGCGTGTGTCAGAGTGAAAGGTAACATCAATAAATCATCTCCCAGTTATTTGAAGATATAAGATTGATCACAATAAATAAACTACAGTGATTGATTATTTGGGTACCTCTGCAAGTTTAATGTGCTTCTTTACTGTTCTCCATCCTGTGCAAAGTCTGGCACTATTTCTATTCTTAGGTTATTTCCAGAATAGTTCTTAAAGGTCCTTCTGCATGCTAACTGATCTGCTCATGCAGGCACATCTTAGTATTACCTGTGTGATGGAAAGCTGTAATGAAACTGCTGTACTCTTTTTCTTTCAATGGAAATGAGCAATTTTGAAAATAATTTGTTTTAATTCTTAGTAATAAAGTAAAACAAACATTACAAATTTCATAAGCAGCCAAGATGTAGTGGTGTCACAATCAATCCTAATAAAAGATGATAGGACATTTGTAGTTTTCTGTAAAGTTTATGCATAAATATACTTTTGTTTCTTTTTAAACTTGCATTCATGTAGATAACTGGTTTCTTTCTGAGAATAATTGCTCACATAAGCTACATTTGCATGAAGGGGTTCAGCTTTGGACAGAACACTTTGGTTTGACAAACTGATCTCTATTACATCCCCACAGCCAACCATATCCACTTCAGTGATTACTCCCACATTGCAACTTGCAACTTGCAAATGGATGGCATTAATTTCTGAGGATGTGCACAAATAAAGCTGAATGCAGTTGCTGGGAATTCTGGGCCACCAGAAAGAATATGGAACTTTTACACTTGTGTATTATGATGATTTTCAGTGTTCTTGAATGTGCAATGCCAAAATTTGTTAATTTCTTTGCAATGTAGTGATAGTATTACTATGTAATATGATTGTCGTAGTTATCCGGTTTGCATGCTGTACTACCCATATGTACCTAAAATAATATTATTACAGCTCTAACTGCAAGAATATCTTTAATTAACCATTCGCCAAATAAGTAGTGGATACTTTATGGCAAACAAGCACTGATGTAAAAAAAAAAAACAATAATTCAAGTGTCCTTGCTCAAAATACTGAGCTGTTTTGACTCGCGAGGTGGATGGTTTTTAACCTTCTCTCCTCCCTTCTCATTTCCCTGCACTTGTCTATCTGTGTCGTTCTATTCTAAGAGCCTTCTCTCTGCATGCTTTCCTAAAAAATTACAACCTCATATGGTGGATCTGGTCAGCTGGTCTTTGAATGCAATCAACCACATTTTTTCTCCCCTGAGAACGGGGCAAAGGGGAGCTCGCATGTCCCAATGGAACGTATATGACTGGATACGTGATGGATGTGTGGCGGAAGTGGAAAGTCATGCGTCTGTCATCTTATGGTCACGAGATTCCTGCTGTTTGCCGTTAGCAGATTTCTGGTAACTTGCAAACTTCTAAAGGTGCCACAGGGGACCGCAGATAGCAAAGGCCAGGATAAGACCACTGAGTCTCGCCCTGGCCGAGTAGAGCCAATACCTGGATGCCTTGCAGGCTTATTCTGAGGTTCTGGATCTGCTGCGGGGCATAGAAAACAGCTTGAAGATACTGTCTGACTGGATCATTCAAAATTGACCACCATTGTTGACTGTTTGGAACCCACAGAGCATGCAAAGACTCAAGGCTGGAAACCGGATCCAAACAAAACTTACTATCTGAATCTGGCTCCCTAATGGCCTGAAATTTTTTTCCTTTCCTCATCAGCAGCGAGACCCAAACCCTGTCAGTTCCTCCAAGGTCACTCCAATTACCATAGAGACATGGCTAGTAAATGAACTGTGAAAGGGTTCACAGGGTGCACACGCACACATTATCACCTTACAGACACACCTCCGGTTGGTCCCTGCCCTGTCTTTCCACTTCCGGACTCTCCTGTGTTGAATCTGAACTGCACCTGAAGGCTAACTCCGACCACGGAGACCCTTCCCTCTCACACACGTTTCTTTGCCATTACTGGCTGTTTATTTGTGCTTATCTGTGAGGTGTTTTTAGGCATTTCTAAACTGCACCCTTAAATATTCTAGTGTTGTTTTTCTCATCTCATGTCACCATGATGTGTGTTTTCTTATCCCACTTGTGATGTGTGTGTGTGCTGACAGTCATCCTAATTCTGTATCGTTATGTGTGATCTGGGATTGGGTTGTACTGGTTATTTCATTGTGCTAGGACACTAGCACAACTTAGGTGCAAGTTGTCCTTTTTCTTCACAGCTTGTTTAAATTGTCTTAGGAGGGAAAAAAGCCTGAGTGATGTCAGCCTTAAAAGGAAAACATCTTTGGTGACTTATTGTTGTAAAAAGAACAAAACATATTTGAACATTTATCGTGTTGCTTTTAATAATTGTAAAATATTCCACCAATAAGATTTTTGAAGACTACTTTTGTTACACATTATAATAACTTAACTGACCTTTGCCTAATGCTCACAATTACTGAGCAGAACTTGAATGGGCCATGATTTAATGCAGCCATTTAACTAAGTGAATGCTTACACTGTACTGGCTGTTGTAGCAGATTAATTCACTTTACTGTAGACATTTGGATTTAGCTTCTCTTCCTCCAGTTTGCAGTCCTCTCACCAGACTGGCACCATTAATTCATCTCCGTTTTGTTCCAGTTGCAGTGTCTGGGTTAGGGTTAGCAACCAACTTAATAATGTTCTGTTAGCTACAGAAGGAATCTCTGCTCTACAATGTCAACAGATGAGGAGCACTCTGGATTATTAAAGGGTAGGATTGCCACACCTGTGTGATCCCGCCCACTCCAAGCAATCAGGTCATTATAAAGAACAGCTGAACAAGACCCTAACACCTCCACTTGTTCTTAGACAGCATAATTAAACATATCACACACATTTAACAACGTTTCATTTTAGTTAAACACTGAAAAAATACTAATTTACTCATTCTGGGTTTAGTTACAGACTTTGTAAAGACACCTGCCACCAGATGTGCTGTTGTTTCAGTGGTTACTTTTCCTCCTCCAAGTTCAGATCGAATGAAGTTTTACCATATGTCAATATGTTAGCATCTTTTAACACACAAGATCCTAGAAAGTGCAACTGCTCCCTGATTATCCTTATAAATCACCACCGGTGCATGTTCACATTGTCAAGTCCATTCATTACATTCACAATATACAGACATTCCTGTGTAATAGCTGACAAAGCCATGTTTTCTGCTTCACATGTGGATAAAGCAACTGTGGGTTGTTTTCTTACTTTTCCAGGAAATAATAGGCCCCGTCGGAGACAAACTAAAACAGTAACTGGTACGTCTGTCATTCTGGTCTGCATCATGGCACGAGTTTGAGATTCTCATTACTTTTCTTGCAACACATTTCCTGGTCTATAGTGTCTTTTAAATGCATCAACATCTGTTTTGCTGCAGTCGAGCATTGTTCTTTAGTTTCAGACAAGTATTGTGACAAAACAACTAAATTCAGGTGTGGTTGTGTGTGTGTGTTATTGCATAAAATTAACTGCTAACTACTTCATGGTGGAACAGTAAGTTCCCTTTCATTATCAAACTTTAGTTTTACTTCATGGATCCTTGTCAAACCTCTGCAAAATCTTTCCATTGCTTCTTTTCTGGTTTACCTTTATATCCCTTTCCTTCTATGTGAAATGCATTTCTAGAAAATACTGACGTTTTTCCAAGATCTTTGACTTTAAATTCACATTTTTGAGTATCTGAGGCTTTATTATTGCAGTAATATTAAGGTCATTAACCCAGATGGTCAGTATTACCTGGTCATTTCCAGCTTGGTGCTGTAAACACAGTAATCAACTAAATTCTGAACAAAACCATATTCTGAGAGAAAATCTGAAGGGTTTTGTTCCAGTTTCATCCTGTTTCAACCCATAAGGAGATTTATTAAGTTTGCAGACTTGCAGTTCACTGACTTTACTTCAAATCAATGGGGTTGTTCTACATATACCTCACAGGAGCATGAAGAGTTTTCACATCCAGCTGATGTAATTCTAAATCTTTGGGCTGCAAGCTGCAATAAGCTACATATGTAGGAGAGGAAAAAGTCTCTGAAATCAATGCCAGCAACTTGGCTATAACCTTGTGCCACTATCTAGCTTTGTACATGGTTTCTACAGGATTTTTCTTAACATAAGTGCCCCTCACTGCATGTTTACCTTCATGTACAGTGGTTAAGGTAAATGTATTGTTCTGCAGGGAATCAATGTCTTCCATCATACTTTTATCCCATAGCTCATTGAGCTCATTGCCTTTCTTGGTGTCTGTGATGCACCAAATGCAACTCTATAGCAATATTCGATAGTCAGCTCTTGATCCTCAACACATTTTATTTCATGGGTATGATCCCCTCTCTCTGGATAGTGTGTAATATGACTGTCTCATCTTTGTTCATGTTTGTGTCACTGATCTCATCTTTTATTTCATGTGGGACAATTTGCACTAAATCATATTTGTCAGATTTTGGTATCTCTTGTGTTTTCTTTCTTCTTGTACAAACTATTTCTTCATCTGTGTGTGTGCAACATTCATTAGCATTCTTTGTGATGAACTTCACCCAATTTTTCAGTACTCTTCCTGCATCTGGATAGAACACAAGGTCACACAAGGCTGTTCTTATTATAACCAACAACCTTTGTCACACTGTGCATCTAGTTTTTTCCCCATCATGCTTGTTGGTTTAACATTCTCATCCAAATTTTTGATCAGCTTCTTTTCAGTTAAAATATAATATGGAGTCTGATTATTTTGTCTGTTATAACACCCTTTATTAATATTTTCAGCAGCCGGAACATATGCATAATTAAAAGTTAATACTTTTGGCTTTGGGGACCAGTATGGCATATACGCACAACAGGGCATGAAACATTGCGAATGACATGGGAGCGATGAATGATAGATGGCAAACACAGTTTTCTGCGAGGCAATGCCGGATCATTTACGCCACTATTTGTGAATGGCTTGTGGATGCTTGAACAAACGTGTCTGCTTGCACATTTTCAAAAGCTGGTGTTCTAAAATTTCATCCTACCCATCGAGACATGCTACCTATGCCTTCTGCGCATGCGCACTACACGAAACATCATAGCTATGTGTGTAGAAAGCCTAGGCCCATAAATCCATGGTACCCTTGTTTGAACAGCTGGTCCAGTTTGTTGTTTTCGCCAGCTGTTGTTAGTGGGGTTCTTAAAGCGGTTAGTATTTTATTTCTTTCTACACTTTTTGTGCAAGAAGTTGTTTTCTTCTTATTCTTCAAATAACAGGAAAAAAGGTATGTGCTGCTTCCATAAATGACATAATTCACAATTATTAGTTTGTTTTGTTAAACTATAAATACTGCCAAAGTCTGAGTGTTCAACATAATATTCATGAACATGTGCGTTCTATGTGAAACTAAAAGCTACGCAAACATTTTGCAAGCATCTTTCTATATTCAACAACACTGCGGAAACAAAGCTCAGTTATGCTACTTCCCTCATTTAGATAGTCCATATTTGTTTTGTTAAAATATCAATATATTGCTATTTTATTTTATATAATTGGTATGTTTTGCTGTAAGCTATTTAAATAAATGTAATTGTTCTTTATGAATATGTATTTTCTTTCCAGATGCATTGTGAAGTTTGATACTGCTGGGCACATTTCAAGCGCAAGAAAAATATACAACTGTAAATTCTGTATATGTCAATCTTTTTTTAAAAAGTTATATTTATAACCTGTCATTAAAGGTATATTTTTCTATTCATTGAAATGATGATGCATTAATATATATGGTAACACTGTGTATTGTTTACACTGTTGAATTATTCTACCTGCACTAATGGTTTCAAGTTTGACTTTAACATGACTTGTAATGATTAAACCGTGTACTAGATAAGCTACGTGTACTAGCCTAAAGTACTTTATGTTGTCCGAAAATCACAATCCACAAATAGGTGGGTTAAAAATCTTTAAAACTTCTGAACCAATACTGCTGATTGCACAAAAATGTTTTACTGCATTAAAAAAACGGTGGAGTATTCTCTTCTGACAGGGTAGCACGTTTCACCAGAACATCGGCATCATTCACGAGAAGCCGCACAGCAACGAGACTGACTGATGATGAGAGGGAACCTGGTATGTTCAATGGAGATCTAGCTCAGCTATTCACCTCCCGGGGTGGTGATGGGGAGGGGGGAGGGGGGGAGGGGGGAGAAGGGGGGGGGGGGGGGGGGGGGGGGGGGGGGGGGGGGGGGGGGGGGGGGGGTGGGGGTGGGGGGGG